>JALPQI010030922.1:0-73717 GCA_025490895.1 Thaumatotibia leucotreta
GTGACATCGGCAGCACGTGGATTGTCGATCGTACCGATTGTAGTTTACTGCAATATCAGCAAGATTATGAGTTGTGAAAGCTGTTATTTTATCAATTATTTTGTGCTATAGATACTGAACAAACAGAATAGATGGAGGGTATTCGATGATAAATCATTTAATATAAACGACAGTAGACATTTCTAACACTCATGTAATAAATTATGAAACACAAAGATATCATGACGGTAAGGTAACGATGGACAATAATATTACTTATAGCTGACAATACAATTTTATGTACAAATATAAATTGAAGAAGAGCAGGAGAAAATCAATAAACAATAACTAAGGACTTATTTACCTATTTAAAATAAGTTCATAATAGATGATGAAGATAAGAAAATAGAAGTCGATGTGAACTGTACAAAGCAAAAACATAACAATGCCATTTTTACCTGCCAATAAGAACCTTTAGAATTGGCATACTCACGTGAAGATATTGAAAGTAAATATCTTCACATGACTATACCAGTTCTAACCATACTTGCATAAAATGTATCGACTATAGGTGGATATTCCCTGGTAATCCTAGCATAGTCGACTCACGTGAGTTGTCCATAAAATAAAAATTGCGCAAATGTACTGTCTTTAGTGAGCCCCTAGAGTAGACTAGGCCAGGCCAGGACTGGAAGCCTGGATAGCTCAGGATATAGGCCATAAAGCAGCAATGCGGCACGTCCCTCGCGTCCGGTGCGCCCGCGGCGCCCGGCGCTGACCCTTTCCCACGCGGTTTCATTAACCTAGGGGGCTACCAAGATCTTAAATTCGATTCAGTTTGGGTTCTGCTTGGTAGTATTTGAAAGTTATTCTCAATCTCGAATCGCATTTTTAGATCGATGTAGTCCTCCTGATGGTATTTTGTCTCCGATGGGAGAAGCGGGTTTAAAATTTATCTATGAGTCAACCTGTGCCCGAAATGAAACATTTCAGATCGTTCTGAAGTTGATCAAGCCAAGATCAGCATACTTACGGGAAAACTATTAGATAAAAATATTACCAGCACACAAGAGATTAAACGGGCTTTTGTTTGAATGTTTTTATTGCGTTTTTGATTCAAGACGTACATAATAATTATTATACAGTATTGTCAGTATGTCATAATTGTCAATTTACAACACAACACAATCAATGATGTCGTATCTCGTCATTCAGCCTGTTTTGTGTCGCGAATAGTTTCCACGTGCACTGAAAAGTGCTCTTATAGGTAACACCAAAGGTTTGAAATAATGTTTTAAATAAAATGTATATACAATCTAAAACGTACCTTACTCAAGTGAAGCTACAACTTACAACATATAATCCGATTAGAAATGTTTCACATTTTCATGTCCAATAATCTTAGGTATTGGCCTTAATACTTCCATTTACAATTATGCTTGTATTTGTGAGTCTTCCAGTACATGTGAAGTTTTTTGTAGTTTGTTCCTAATCAATCTAATCATATAAATAGTATTATTTAACGATTACACGTGAACTAATGGCTGTTGTTTGTTCGCAGGTAAACGCTAATGAACGAGTTTTGAAGGCGATGCTGGAGAGATTGTATGTATATCGTAAAGTAGCGAGAAGTTTGGAAGCATTTTGAAGTACTTAGAATGTTATTAGGTAACTAACATGATTTTAACACAAAGTGGCGAGAAAGGTCACTGTCCCGTTTGAGATTCCAAAATATTCAAAATATTATTTGAATTGAATTTAAAGAAAGCTAGTGAAGTAAAGCTGACCTGGTCTTTTAGGGTTGACTTTTAAACCTTGGAGACTTCATTCATACAAAAATATCCTGAAGGTATCAAATTGTTACATTTACTTGGTACAGTTATTGTTACGTAAAATTTCGTGTTCAAAATAGATGCTTGCACAAAAATACTTTCACGCTAATAGTAAGGTTTAGCCCGGATGGAAACTACAATTATAGTCACGCAGTGGGAAATAAAATCTCACAAACTTCACATTGTATTGAATTAAGTTACACAAGCAAGTTCAATATACCTACTTAGGTTATTATTGAACAGTTTTCCTCTCTACTCTAAGTCCGTGTCTATCGATATAAACATTCGCGCACGCCACGCGCCTCTGCGTCTGCGCAAGGCCCTATATTTAACATCTCAAGGGTTTCCTGCTCGAAATGTTATTAATTTGTACCATGTAAAACATTTGTTTACGCGCCGCCACGTGGAGGGGCCAACGAACTCTCTGAGTTATTAATAAAATTTCGCTTTTATAAACTTCAGAGAAATTGTTTATAGTTCTTCAATAGATTCTTTACACAATCGTGCACTGTGAAATGAGTTTCCGTATCAAATCTAAAACATGAGAGGATTAATAGAAAACCGACTTTGCAATCTTGCCCACTTCCATCCTTGGATGCTTAGCCAAGTTGCCAATCGCTATCGCTTGGTAGCGTATCGTAATTTTCCCTCTCTGTCACTCTTTCATGTTAGTGCGACAAAGACAGTTAGCTGCCTTTCGTTTACGATTAACGATTAAGCGTTAGCGATTGGCAACTTGGCTAAGCACCCTTATTCTTGTATAGCGAGTTTTTAATTGTGTAATTCAGAGCCAAGTCCTATTGCAAGGAGTAACCTCTCACTGTCCGTGCCACTTTCTTTTTAATGGGTCCTAAGTGGTCAAACCCGATGTTCCCGTCTAAAACAGCCTTTGCTGCTTATTATTATACATTTAGCAAACCCAATCAAGTGAGAATTGTTCCTACACAGGATATGCAAACCGGCTATCTGCCTAATGACAGAATAGTGGCAGGTGTAAACATAGCGAAATGGCATAAGCCGCGATAACTTATCAACTTGAGTCATTGTAGAACCCATTAAAATGAAACGATGAAATGTAAAGAAGTTGTAAACTATGTACTTACAAAGTAACTTGGACTATTAATAGATGTGTATTTTTAGAAACTTAACCAGTTGTTGCAAATTTACATAGTAGTGGTATATTTTGTTTTACATAAGTTTATAGCTCTAGTTTTACATACGTGTTCTACGCAATGTACCCACCTATGTATCTATGGCAAGGAAGACTGCTTTTAACTAAACATTTCGACATTTTCAACGATTATCGATTTTCCATAAGCGTCTAGGACACTTGCCTAAATAAAAATGTCCTAAATACTACATTCACGGCATTACTTTATCAAAAATACCAAAACAAACTACCTAGTTCCATGTTTTCTTTTCAATCAAAAATAAATTAATCAACACAGCAAATTGACGCGTCGACACATCACGAAAAACTTCGTAATCTTTGTTAAAAAAAACTACTTATATTTTTTGATATATGTGACTAATATTTTTTGGTAGCGTATTATATCATACTTTGATAGCTTACATTAAATTTGATATAATTCCATCAACTTCTCATCACCTCTGATGTTTCCAGTCCCTGCATTTCGTGGCTAGCCACAGCGCTAACGTGAATAAAAGAAAGTGATTTGTTACGACACCCCGCCACAAAATTATCCACCGCCATTACCACATACTCTCCCATTGTCGTCGGCCCTAACACAATACTCAAAATTGCTCCATAATTACCTCCACCTCATTCAACTTTGCTATCTAATGCTCTAACAATAAGGGCGAGTGTGTGTTGCGTGTTTCACAAAAGTAATTATCCGAAATTTGGTATAGTTCATGGAGTTCGAAATTTAATGAAGGGGTTTTGAAAAGGGAGTATTTATGTGCAATATTTGCAAGAGCCGGACAAATTCTTATTAGGTCAATTCCAATGGAAAATATTCTCAAATTACTTGGATATAGAGTAAAAAGACGGGGCTTAATATATAATAACTCAGCACTTTACCAAATAAAAGGGTTTTACCACCCTTCCAAAATTTTATTGTGCTGTAGACAAATGTAGTCTACTGGATCTCCCACAAATGAAACGGTTAAATTAATGATATATTTATTTGCATACAAACAAGCGTACATGACAGGTCTTACAATTTCGTTTAAGAGCGTAGGTATCTTATTTTGCCAATACTAACTGCGTACTACTACTACTAACAAATATTTCTTTTTAATGCACCTGCTTCAGCTGTCCATATATTTCATACGAATTTGCCAAATTATGTCCTAACACTCGTCCATTCTGACGACGTGTATATATTATGCTTGTCACGGACACGTATCTACTCATAACCTAACAATTTGTTTATCTACAAACTGAAATACAATATATATCTACAAGACTTTTATAACATTTTGCAAGTTTCTATTACCGGTCTCGGCTCTTAGACTATCATAAACAAAACACATTTGAGTGATAGCACTGAAGAGATTGATGGGTATGAAATTGCATGAAAATTACCGAGACTTAATATATTTTTTATTCGCCGCTTATAGGAACACCATTCCGCTAAACCTAGTAAGAAAGCTGTATGTCACAATGGAAGTAGTATGGATATAAGTCGTTTTGTTTACGGTACCAACATCATTTTATGGACACCGTAGACAGCATTTAAAAAATGGCAGACATTTGAAAGCTCATTCGATCAATCATGCCATTGTTTGGGACCGCTAGAGAATTTGATGCGTGATGTCACACCTTTATAATGATCGTTGTATCCGCGTATCATGGTGGCCAATTATCATTCATTGTCTAGAGCATTGTTGGTAATTGTCTTTCTTACTTATACATATGTTTCTTTCTTATAGATCGTAACTGGAATTTAGTTTCTCCATTTAGCTGGGTGTTTAAGAAAACTATAGGATATAAGTACAAAGTTGGCGTAATCATTTTAACAACCATTTGTGTTGGTGTGTCGCACAATAACCCCATAATTATAAACCCCATCTATTGTTGATGTATTTTTGCATCATGAAGAAAAGTTTTTCACCAAAGCATCGCACAGAAAAACAAACAATGAATAAATAAATGAAGGAGGAAACCAATAAACGTTTACTAATTAATATAAATAATCATGAATAAAAGCTCTACGCGATCGTGACCGCATGTCCGAAGTCACGGAACCAACCTTGGAGCGACTCAGCAAAAACACATCGCAAAAACATAAGGGCATATGCCGAAACATCATTAAAATTGATTAGGTTTTTTATGGTGTTCCTATGTAGCCATTCCGTTTTCAAATGGAGATAAATGAAGATAGTCAGATGGCTATGAATCATGGTAGTAAGGTGTCATTGAACTCGGAGTACAATGGTTACTAGCGAAGCCTCATTGAGTTTACCATCGATCTGCTGTGCTTTTTGTGAGGTAGCAAAAAGTTGTTTTTACGTTCGGCCGTGAGGAATGTTTTTGAAAATGGTATGACGTGACGCTTTTTTTGTACTGGGATTTCGCTAACCCAAACTAGACTCTTTGCGCGCTTCAATTTGTGCGGTTTGATAACACCTTGGTGGTTCATGTTATTTTGATTTATGGTTGTATGAAATAGGCACTAAGTTTTCTGTTCTGCCCCACACTGTGTGTCCAATAACTTGTCTTTGCGATACCTACTGTTAATTATATCAACTCCAAGAAAGCTTTAAAACGTCGTCAGTTGATGTTATCCTCCTAGCCCCAAAGATGGTAAATTGGTCATAAAGGTATGATAATTTCTATTGCTGTATTGTCATATTTACATTATTTAATAAAATCAACGTGCACATAAAAAAAATTATGTGATAAATTGGGGTGCGCCAAAGTATTTATAAAATTGCAACTTAGATTATTGGAACTCCGAAAATTTTTCTTATACAATTTAACTTCATAATGATCGGTATTTAGAATAATCTTTGTTCATAATCATCATCCCATAGAATTATTTATGTTCATAATATTGTTTTTCATACATATTTTTAGTACTAACTTTTATGTTTATATAATTTTTCACTATACTTATTTTATGCTATAATATATATTCTAATGTTATAGGTATTTATTTTTATCTGTACTGGTTTTATGTATGAATTATCTTTGTTTAATTAAATATAAATCGTACTATTACTGTAAACTAGCTACCTGCACAAATCAGGTTGTGGCAGAGTAGGTACTGTACTAAACGGGTTCCCTCTAAACTTTTTTTGTCCGAAACGCTTAGGACATAACAGACTTGGTATAATCTATTTTGGCATCAACTTAATGAGACAGAAACATCACTTGGCTTAAATAACAATATTTCGAATATTATTTTATCCGAAACTATCTTGGCATATCATTAATTACGCCGAGTGTTATAGGACAGAAATTAGATTTGCATTTTTTTTTGGGCATGTAGCCACATGTTCGAAACATGCCTTTTTCGTCAGGCAGAATTTGCTGTGAGGGTGAAAATTTCTGCAGTGAGCGAGCGAAGCGAGCGAACAAAACCTTCCGGGGCAGATCCGACTCGGATAGGTTAGGTTAGAAGACTAAGGCGGGAGCTTTGCTCCGGCCTTAGTCTTCGAGGTTATTTTTTTTTTAGCAACCTAGAAAGTACTCAGCTCAGTAACACAATAAGTAACGTATAGAATATTACTACTACCTCGATTATATTGAGAGGTTGTAATTATTCCTTCTCTGTTATGCTAAAACAAACTATGCCGAAACTTTTTATGCATATCCAGATTATGCCTCATCATAAATAGGAGCATCGAAATTATGCTCGAATAATATTCGAACAACTCGAAATCTGCCACAAAGAAATATGCTAAAGTTGAGTATGTCACTACAGTTTCTGCACAAAGCCCATTATGACTACATAGTTTATGTTATTCATAAAAGAATTATACCACAACAGAGTGAACCTAATGGGAAAATGTTTATAAATAAACAATTTATTTCAAATAACTTTATGAGTATAGATTAATCTACTTGACGACTTTGGGAGGATAAAATTTCGAAATAAAAATCGTTATGAACATTGTAGGTAGAAGTATAATTTTTCGTAAGAAAAAAAGTATGAGAAAAATTTTTCTGAGTAATGATGATTATGAGTAAAAAACGGTATTAGTAAAAATATACGAAGAAAAAATTGTATAAGTGCCAATATGGACCCGATAAATTGCGTGCACCCAAAATTTCAAGCGCCTCACAACTCTTAACAAAAATTCTGATGAATGAAGATCAATTTTACGAATTTCTTTAAAGAATGTTATTAATTTTAGAATTATAACTAACGTTAGACTCAAACTTATTGCTCGCCATGTACACATTGATCTTCAACCTATGGTGCTCCCACAGATCAGTATAGATAGCTAACGGAGGCATGGAACATGTCGCAGCGTTATGGCCGATTGGCCTTTATAGTGTGACAGATGCGCGCCCTATGAGCCAGTCGCAACTTACCCGCGACTGCAGAATGAGCTCGGACATATCCGCAAAATGCCGACTTGTGCCGTTATTTCTTGTAAAAATAGGAGTGTAAATAAACATTTCAAGGACTATTGAGTCTAGGGTTGCCAACTTTTTTCAAAGGAAATATAGTATTTTTAAAATTTTCGTCTAAAAAGATATAGTACACCCAAAAAATATATAGTACACTAGAGAAAAAGGTTAAAACGCATGCATAGTTTGTTTAACTACACTTACCATAGTTTTAAAGAAGTGTCTAGTTGGTTACCGGTTATTAGAGTTTCATACTTTTAACTTATGCTTCACTTATTCTTCTGAGCAACCAACTCCAACACATGCATAATAAGATTGGAGATAAAGAAAACGTATTAAATATACTATGGGAAAGGCAGTAATGAATAAAACCTCATTTTAAACTATAATATACATATATACCATTTATTTCCTGCTTTATGATCCTTAACTTTACTGAGCTTTAAAGTTATACTTCTTTGTATTTTGTGCCAATTTAATAAATTTTTGGTTTTTAATAAAGGTGTTATATGAATCCTCACAATTAAATGATAAATTAATATAAATCAGCAACTCATTTTTGATTTGATAGGTTTGCTCTGTTCCTCTCTTCACGCCACTTCAATTTCATTACAGAAAAGATTCTCTTTGTAAATGCTAAAAAAAGTAATTTTGCAAATTACGCAATACGCATTATATTCATTATGGGCATCTTTATTTAACCAGTCATATGATGTTTCCCACTCGTTCTTATACTTCTGTAACCTTTTACGTGTCTTGCCCTTTTTAGCAGTTGGAGGAGTTAGATTTTCATCGTTGGAGTCACTTGCTCGATCACAACTTTCACAGAATGCATCACTAGTATCATCACTATCACGTCCGTCGGTTCCGTAATCCATTTTTAACAATTTCACGGTGCCAAACAACGAACAAAATAGCAAATCGAAATTTGTAAACAATAAACAAATAACAGCTCAAATTAGTTGGCGCCAAAGTCGCTCGGCATAATGTATTCGAGTGCAAATTGTATTGCAAAATTTGTGACGCACAGACAAGAGAAGCATATTATTTTTTTACCAGTACAAAGCATAAGGACCCCTCAAAATATAGTATTTTTGCGTACTATATATTTTTCCAACAGTATATAGTACGAAGGGCTGAAATATAGTAAAATACTATATTATATAGTACGGTTGGCAACCCTAATTGAGTCACGTACCATATGTAAGTATTATTTTTTTTTAGTTATTAGTTGACAAAACCACGTATTTATACTAATAATATATAACAACCAACCGCTGACATAAATGTCATAATGATTTTACTTGGGCGTACTAATTGGTTGAACTATTCAGTGACAAATAGTATGTGCGTTTTACATTGACGGCTTAGAATAGCAAGCAAGTTGCAATTTGGTAAACGAGCGTGCAATGTATCGAATTGCTAGCGATATTCACAACCGTACTGTCATTTCTTGGTACGGCCGCTGCGAGCAGGCCGCGAACTAGAGGTACGACTGACCGTGCCGATGACAAATAGGGTCGATAAATTGTTGATGTATTTGATTACCTATATTCAATTTTTCTTTCATATTTTGACCTTTGTATCAATATCTTATCTTCATAAAGGTAAAACAACATAAATAGATTATATCGCGTAAATTCATTATTTTGAGCCTCTTACAATAACCATCGCGGAAACGGAAGATAAAATTATGTTTATTAGAGGTACAACCGTCTAAATAATTATTTGTTCATTTGATTCCCAGCCACAATGAAGATGATGTCGTAAATATCGTATTTGTTCATATTCAAATACATGTTTACAAAGATTAGATACATCGTTCAATGCGTTATTTTAATCTGTATTTATTTCTTATTGAATGATAGATCGATTTTAATGTTTTTCTTAATATTCCGGCCTTATCAAATATCTATGGATAATAATGTATCGACGTAGCCTCCTCTCTAGTGCCGCGTCATATGGTAGCTCCACTGCGAGCTTTAGCCAATCACAGCGTGGCAAAGGCCCGACCTCGGAGACACCGAGACTCATTACGATTTCGCTTCGTTACAAATCTCTCTCTTTCATATATCTATGGGTGCTCCGGACGAGGACTCTCCTAATGCGTCGAAGTCGAAGCATGTAACCCGGCTCGGTAATATTTTAAATAATATTAATGTTGAAGGAAACACTACATTCACGAAGTCGATTACGAGAACTCGATTACAAAGAAAAGAAATAGAATAGAGTAAAAAGTAATGTAATTAGTAGTGAATACCGATTACGCATTTGTTTCGGCCCGACTTATAATTTCGGGGTCCGCTGCGTGTCGACGTAACACGCGTTTCATACTTCGTGAACACATTACCCATTTATGGGTATGTACAATTGTACATACCGACACAGTTTACTGACCATTCGTGACTCTTATTATACTCAAATAGTCCAGTTAGCTATGATGGCGATGGTACATGCTTTATTATATTAACACATTAGCCGTAGTTATTACTTTTCGAATTATAGAAGTATCCGGCTTTCCAATAATCATTGTATGTTTGCCTAAATAATTGATCTTATCTTCGGAATTGTAATGTTTCTTTCCTACATTTATTGCTACAAAATTAAGTATACGTTATCATGCAAAGAAAGACAGTCACATTTAGAATTTGTTTGTAACGAGATCGAGAAAAGGTTTGTTATTCCAAATGTTAAACAAGTCTTTTTTGCTATTTAATGCCTAGTTACCTGTATTTTTCTTGTAAACTTCTAGTGATTAAACAGTATGATAGATATCATATGGTAGTCTTTTTACTTTACTACATTTCTGTCACCAACAAATCTAACTAACCTTATAATCCTCCGATGCTGGCGTTGTTTCCTCGTTGTAGTATATCTCAATACGCAATGCTGATGCATTGTGCGAGGAAGTCGCCAACTCTTCGACCTCGAGTTACGTCAACCAAAGGTTTCTCAATTTCGGCTATAAAATTTTGCCGAGGCACTAATATTTATTAGTTTTATTAAGATCATTGCTAACTAATAAAGAACCTTTTAATAAACTTCAGAACATTCTTATGGGTTTCATTTCAGACACAGGTTGACTCTTAAAGGTTAACTCCGCTTCTCTCATCGGACACAAAAATACCATCAGGGGGATTTCACAATCTACTACTTAATGCGATTCAGTTTAGGACCTAATTTGAATCGCAATGTCTCCATAGAACAGGTCCATAGAATATTTAACTATCAAAAACTATATACCTTACGAAACTTGCATAGAGAATGTTCTCAGCAATTTAAATTTTATAAGCAATCTAATCATGCCAAAACGATTGTATATTGTTGTTGTATACATGCCTTATAAGTATATTTTATGCCTTGTTTACTCAATTGTGAAATACAATATTATTCATAACACTTTTTATAAGTTCTCATGGAAACATTCTCAATGAGAACTTACTCTTAAATTCACATGAAAATTCTCGGAAATTTCCGAGTATATTCCCGCAATTTTGAGAATGTTCTGCAACTTGTACATTGCTATGGTAGCCCCCTGACCTTATTTCTCCGTTGTGCACGATGGGCGATTGCAAACGGAAGTGAAGGTGTGACGGCTGAGATAGTCGCAAATCAATTTCCTAGCACGAGTTCCTCAAGTATCTAGACATTCGAGGGAGTGGATATATCAGCAGGACGCATTAGCTTCTGGCCTATATTGACAGTTGATGTTAGAAAGTGTTTTGATATTTTAATGGAATTACGAGATCGGAATTAATGCGTACTGCGAACGGGCTAGGAAGAAACTTAGCAACGTAAATAGGTAAATAAATAGCATGGGACATTCTTACATAAATCGTGCCTCGGTAAGCTCAATTTAACATTGTGTTACTACTTGAAAACACATAGATATTGAAACAAATACATAGAAAACAGCCATGATACTGATTCGAACCCAGGACCTCCAAGTCCATGGGCTGGGTCACTCACTGCATGGTCTCTTCTCTACCGCACCGTCTGAGCTACGGAAGCCGTCAAATAAAATGCGTAATACCTACTTAAGCATGTGCCTAGTCTCACAAAGGGTAGCTCGAAAACTGCCAAACACGAGATAAAAGAAACAGTTATAATTTGAAGAGCTTGTATCTTAAAATTATTTGCAAAGTTGTCACTTTGCAAGTTAATAAAATGCGTACAATAGTCGCACCCATTCATTATCACCGGCGGCCATTAATATATATTATAACTAAGTGTTATTAGGTACCTGCATGAACTCAATATTAAAAATATATGTTAGGATCTTTATATCCATTGCCCACATTTGTAAAACACAGTCCAAGAAAGCAAGATTAGTGCTGTCCCCGATCCGCCCGCACCGGTTCCTCGACTAACGATAATTGCCACGCGCGCTAATCGATACCTTGTTAATTCCTCGCACAATTTATATGCGCACTGTCACACGCAATTGCGCTGATAAAGCTATTTTTCCGGGCGATTTGGCCGACGCTATGCGCCTGCGGACGCCCTTAATAACTCACTAATTGCGTCTGCTCCGCTATCTTTGATCTACCGCCAGGTTATTTCGAAATGCGTGTGTAAACAGTTCGAGATACCTTCGAGCAAATCTTATTAATTCTCCCAGTTATAAAGGTTAGATCAGTGTACAGATCCAAAAGGATACATGAACTTACGAATACGGATTGTTGCGCCTTCCAGTTAGGATATGTCTCCGCCAATTAGAGCTTGCTAAATAAGCAAATACGTGCGATAACGATTTGAATGAGCGTTCACTGTTTTATTTATAACCGGCTGTTAATTTCCTCTATGGGATTAGTTTGCGTAAACTCAATGTAGAAGATTTATATGATCTTGTGAAAATCACTAGCGAAAAACAAATAGGCTTAGTCGTTTACGAGTCGCTCGTTCATGGCATATTCATAGCCGTAAAACAACTGTTTAGTACGCGATAAAGCGTTTAATGAATAATGTCTAAACAAAGTTGAATAAGTGATTTACGATCGATTAGGTTTACGATGGATATCTGCGTCGGAGCCACGACACGCATTACGAGATGGGATGATGTTTATCGATAACTACCCACGCTCATCGTCATAACCAAGTACAACACTAAAATTGATTTTATTACTTTTACGTAACTATGTATTTATTTGTTAGTCATAAGTTGCAAATTATCGCAGGAACTCAATATTTTTGCTCTTCTCGAACTTTCCCACAGGAATAAGATCATCAGAAGATAGCGCCTTATCTGTCAGTACATTATTTTCCTCATTTATATAAAAACACACAAACCCAGTGCCACTGAGTATCGGAAACTGTCTGCCCATATAGGGCCGAAGGCACGACATCTGACGCTCTTATCCGACCTACTTTCCAACCACTCTTACAAGTAATAAGAGGAAAGCGATTCAGTGGACGGGATAATGTGATGAATGTCTTATAGGTTTGTTGACGTCTTGTGGAGAGAAGATATCTCCAAGCCGACCACTTCGTTTAATAGACGATAGGCCTACTTTCAAATTCAATGACATGATTTGATGATAGTTAATAAATCAAAAACACCAACCCAAGTGTTTATCGTTTGTTATCGTTGGCATCATGTTGTGACAAGTTTGCAAGTACGAAAGTGATGCGTAGCACGATAAACTGTAGAAACAGCGTTCTTACCATGAGTTGCCTCGGTGCGGTAGCCGTACCTACCATGAATTTGCAAGTATCCGTAACGTTAGTTTTACTCGATACGTGAAGTACGCCATCACGCTCGCTCCAATATAGGTATCATTTCGAGCGCGATAGAATGATTTAAAAAAATGTTTTTCCTTCCACACAGCCTGAACGCAAGTTCAACAGGCAATCAAATTTAAGTAAGACGTTTTTCCACGGTACAAAACTAAAGTTACTAGTAAAAAGAAGCTTTTCAGCTATGAAGTAAATATTTTTTAGTACAGATAGTGCCTTTTTTAGGCTCTAGTGCGAGAAGTGTGTAATTTTACGTCAGGTCCAAAACTTCGGAGGGCCATCTGCACAAAAAAACGTCGTACGTGTGCAAAAACGAAATTCGTAACTCGTGTCGATTTAAAACACTCTCTTTCCATTCCATTCCATTTCATGTTTTTCGCACTTGTGTCGTCATGTACTATTTGAATCTTCTTCTCATAAATGGTATAACAAGAGATCTTTCAGCGTCAAATTCTGAACACACAATTACATGTTCCCGTAAAATTATCATTACCACCATCAACACCCACCTCTGTACCTCCCATCCGCTGTACTGATTGTAATCCGATGCCCGCTGGATCTCGTCACTTTTAATCAAAACATGACATTGGTTGCCACCGTTTGACAACACAGATTAGCTTTCTTTCTGGCCACTCGCTCCACTGGCGTTTGATATACGATATCACAGATAATTTCCCCTTATGAGACAGTTTGCTGCGTGAGATGGGTTTTGTGTTTCCCATTTATGAATGAAGTCGGATGAATTATACATTTGTCGGAATAAAAGAAACAAATGAAAGAAGTGTTATACACATAGAAAAGAAAAGGTAGCCGTAAAGGAAATTAAGAGAGCTCTGCGGCCCTACCGCGAACTTCGAAATCCGCTAATTTTGAGGAATTGTCTCTATCTCTGTAATGACGTCTTCGTTGGAGTGATAAAGACCAATCCTCGAAATTTACGAATTTCAGAGATTTGTCGAGGTTGGAGGAGGAGGTTGGTTCGAGGATTTTCGAAGCTCGCGGTAATTGGGCCTCGATAGAGTGAGATGGTGGCTACAGCTATTAAAACGGTTTAAACTGTTTCTTTTTCTTCAAGTGGTCTAGGTCATTGCCAAAAAATGCAAAATATCATTATCTGTTTTTCATGGCATTTTCCACAAAGTTGCGTCTTTGATTAACTTCTAAGACAGTGTACCTACTATTATTTCTAGTATTAGTAGATTCAGATATTGAGGTCAAAGACTAGTTAATTGAATTAATAACACAACAATTATTAATCATTTTAAACCTTATCGTCTCACATGTCGAGAAAGGTAAACAGTTTCTCTAGAAATCTATTGAGCACCTGGTTTCGCCTTGCCGATCCATCAATCAGGCTTGAAGTAAAGTTGCCAATTGCCAGCCACCGGTCTGGCTGTAATAGGCAAACCTAGTGTACTTTACTGACACCTCTATTCCTCGTAGCATGCATGGAAAACACAGCTGTATGCCTTGCGGGCTAAGGATTATTATTGGAGGAAGCCGTATGACAGATGGTAATATAATTCTCGTTGATGTTAGTACAAATCACGACTAGCACGTGACAATTCTTGCCGTTCTTGCCTTAACTGTGCATCCATTTTTTACGCCGGATAGCATTTATAGTAGTAATGAAGATTTAAATGGGACAATAATTTTATTGCGCTGCGGGTTGTCTTGTTATTTTTTATTTCAATTATCTTTACATGCTAGACCTTTGCGTTTGTATTTATTATTTTCAATAATTGTTTAGATACAACGTATCCTCGCTCATTCATGGTCATAATCATACTAAAACGCGCAATTCCTCCGTGATAGTTATGATTTAGACCTCGGCTTAGTTACAACAGGAAAATACACTTGAATTAATACCCTTCTTCGTACCTTTGTACCTATACATATTATTGTAAAAAAAAAATTCTTTATTTTTAAAAGCAACTGAAACTAGAAGACAGATTTTAGGCTTATGATGTAATAGTGTACACTATTTGCCATAGATCATACCTAACATGATCCACTTAAATTGTAAACCAAAATAAAAAATAATCACAATAACTTATTTAAAATATGTAAAATCTTACCCATTAGATCAAAATTTAAATATCTATTAGCAGTGAATAATCATGGCAATCTGGACCATCTAAACTTGGTTCAACATAAGCACGCTACTAGGACAATATCCGCGGGCAAATACGAGGTACCTAGAGTGTCCAATTTCTATGGAGATAGGACACTCAAGAAACGAATACCATATTTGTTAAACTCCTTGCCCGCGGACATTGTCAGTACGCCTAAAAAAGCGGCTTTCAAAAAACAACTAAAAAAGCATTTCTTCGACGTCCTATAAAATAGTTCAACAGACTTTATGGGACGCCGAAGTAATACACATAAGACAACTAAACGGAGAAATGTAGATATATATTTTGTATCAATATTATTTGTGTAATAGGTTGAGACTGAAGTGCCTTCACAGTCAAACTATATAAAATAGTTTTGTGAAGCAATGTACAATAACTATTTGTATCCTTATTGTATAATAAATAAATATAAATAAATAAAATAATAGTAGAACTTGACGGCAACGTCCAAAGACGATAAAAATGGAATTGTCATAATAATATTACCTAAAAACACGATTTTTCTTGAGACGCTAGACGCTATAATTTATTTACTTGTCTAGTCATAATATAACATCAACAGTTCAAATATCCATATAGCTTCACGCTATTATCTCGTTAGTCAAATGAAGTGTAAACAAGAGAAATTCATTACGAGATCACACCCATAAAATGTACTTTATGTAACACCTACATGTGTGATAACCGGCCGAGATTGATCGTCGTGTATGGCCGCTTAATTGACGTTATCGGGTACCATCGTCCGCCATTCGTCTTAACCCTTATGTAATTGGCTTAAATGTGTCCAATTAATAGAGCAGAGCTAAATTAAACGTATGCAAATGAGAGCTTAATGCTGTATACAGTTGCCGTGGTTAGGGTTATATTAGAAATGTCCGTGATGAGAATATTCTCGATTTCCTGCACAAGAAACGAAGAGAAATTCTCGACAACCCTTACATAAGTTTACCTAAAATAACCTTTATGATAATTTACTCAAACACGTATAGTTTAATAGGACACATGGGGACAAAAAATATATTAACAAGATTGCAACTCATAACATCTTATGGTACATGACTAGTCTAAGGTTATAATTCTGAAATAGTCTGTTTTCTTAAGTTCAACTCGCACTATCTTGGATTTCACCAGAAGCACAAGGTGAAGCGAATAGTAGTGGCAAAACTGTATGGTCTTAAGCGGTTATCCCCTGGTTTAGGCTAACCCAAGATTGTGCAAGTGAGGCTAAGTAGGTACGCTAACTTTTGTGTGCATATTCTGGAATATATAATGCGGCAATTAAAAAGTTATAATACCTATATATTTAATTATAACATCCCACTGAGTATTTAAACCAGTATTATGCGCTAACCCAGTTTTGAATAGATAATCAAACAATAAGATTTTTATGACATCACGCCATTGACAAGACATTTTCACAAAGAGGTATTCTTTTGAATGAACTAATGATGTACTGATTATATTGTATGAATAAACAAAGGTTAGACGTTCTCGCAATGCGGACATACTGAACGATAATATTTTTAATAAGTTTCTTAACAGTTAATTATCTTATGAAACTGAATGGCCCTGTCTCACAATCAAATCCTTTAATCCATGGAAAGGCCACAAGGAAAAGTCCCAAGCATAACACGCATATTAAATATGACATCAGCTTCATCAAAACAGATTAACACTCGTATCATTATTTAAGCGCAAGAAGAAACATATCATAATATTTTTTCACGTCCCCATTAACAATTCATCATCCCACATTAACATTCTAAGCAAATTCCCGCTCATTTACGAAATGTCCTATGTCGCTGACAATCTTTTCCAAAAACGACCGCTTTGTATAATTGTAAAAAGGATAATTTCGAATACTCATTCATAGTCATAGTGCCTTATTGACCAATGACAAAGTGATACATTTTGCCCAACCCGTTATAGTCCTGGACATGTGACGTTGTTAAAGTAAATTTCAAATTAGGAACAAAAAATGTCAGTTCAAGTTCGCGGGTCGCTGACCCCTTGCGTAAGAGTACCGTAGTAGATGATAGATGACTCGCCCACTAGACGGAGCATATATTGAAACGATTAGCATTTATCATATGTTGACGTTTCAGTATCAAGTCAAACCCTATTTAGGCGGTGCCACGGTTTCTTGACTTGTGTTATGTCTGTGATAGCATTTTTATTCACGCTCATAGACAATAAAAGCCCGACCATCATGGGCCAATAGGTCTGACTAATGACATATCCAAATCATGCAATGGAAGCATTCGTCGAGGGTAACAAAAATCGTATTCCAATTCGGACACCATTGAAATAGACATTAATTATTGTGATCTCAAGTATCGCCATCGTCCTTTTTTTGTTACGTCTATTTTAAGACGGTTTTGAAAAAAACTTGACGTACAAAAGGCGGACTTAATGCCATAAGACATTCTCTACCAGTCAACCTTTAGGCAAAGCAGAGAGATTGTGGGCGGTGCAACTAAAATAATAAAACACTTACTAAAAAGAAGCACTTATGCACGAACTCGTATAACTATTACAACTAATCAAAAGAAAATAAGGGCTATCTAGCACTGACATTATCAAATGTTTATTAAGCGTATCTAAACAAGTGAGTTTTAACTTTTGTTACAGAAACTTAAAACTAGAAAATAATGCAATTATTTTATAGTAAAAAATAATAAGTAACTAAATAAATTACAGTAAATGTACCTATTTTTTAAGTTACAGTCATAAACTCAGTGGCCGTTGTTTTCTTTTGATAGTTCATATAGATATTTATTTATATTATCTTCCACCAAGCTTTTATAACTCGCGTTCACTACGCAGAGGTGGACATTAGAACAATCAATAAACGATGCTTCAAATGCTTAGTCTACAGGAGGCGATCTACATTGCTAATTCAATCAGATACAGAACGCCCGCACATAGTATTAGCATAATAGGCATTCGATATTATTGTTAAGACATCAATGAATGAGTTGGTAATATATTATGAATATGTTATTGAGTGTATTCCAAGTATGTGTTATGGAGTAGTCTAATAAAATATGCGTAGGCGACTGGGCGATGATAGTAGTTATTTGTACTACCATATGTATAAACAATATTTATTAAGAATAACGCCTATGAAATCGATTTATTGAAGATATCGGCATCACTCAATTCTTACAGCATATCAAGTGAATCTGGTAACAAAGAAAGAAAAAAAAACATAGTTACTTCCTGGAAAACAAAGCTTTAACTAAAAAATGTGTTATTTTATGCATTTATAGATATGATATACTTTTACTATAAGACCAATATCAGAATTTTGATAATATCATCAGCGGTTTCATACATTTCGCCTTGGCCCCATAGTAAAAGTTTATCAACATGATCTCAGAATCAGCGTCCTGAAATTTGGCCTGTGAATAAAAAATCACCGGTTATAATAAACGCGAAAAAAGATGATTTTGATGATGATCATGCCTGAAAAACAACTGTCAATAATTGGGTAGACACTTTTTTTTGGAAATGCCCTCATACGTAGTCAAATTACTCGTTTAGTATAACTACGTCAACAGTTCATTATTTACAAACATACGTACGTACACATATGTACATGTACATACGTACAACCATTAAGTGGCGGTAGTGTGTCAAGTGCACATGTAACGAGAATTCCTGCCCCGTAATTTACAACCGTGAATATCTGCCCTTATACGAGCTCTAGAGACGTGCGCGTTTTCTTGGAATATAGTGTAGGTACTCTTGGATTTATACAAATATGAATGAGAAGGCAATTTACAAGGAAAAAGGGCGCATGTAACATTTTCTGTGAAATTGGGTGATTTTTTTACCTTTTTCCGAATATTGTCCAATTTCACAAAAAAATGGGTTACATTTTTTAAATTTGACGACAGAATTTTATTCTGCATTTCTTACTGTGAAACTACTTAATTGAAAAATTCGTTTGTATTTTTATTTTATCTCTTAAAGTCCAAACGAAAAGCACAATTAGACGCCAATATAAATATGTATATAAATAAGCATTTTCGGGACTGGAACTCAGGACCATAACAAAGTACGCAGAGCACTTTGGTTTTTTTCTACTGGTACTTGGTAGATTATAACATAGAGATTCATATCAGATAGGAGACAACTGCATTTATGTAATCTGCATATTAATTAATAATTCATATACATTCAGATCCAGGAACTAAATATTTGTAAGCATTAAGATACATAAGCCTTATTTAGTTCCTTGACACTACAAAAATTTCATATTAAATAATTGAAACACACTGTAAGCGGACGAGGAAGGAAACATCCCAGAATAGTACATTATTGCAGAGGCCGGGAAAGCGAATTTCGTGGATGAGTATTTTTTGTCGGACGAAGCGAAGCTGAGGCCGACAATTACATACGAATCCACGAAATTCTATTTCCGTCCGAGGCACATATAGGACTTTTCTCCAAACATGCAAGGAAATAAAACAAAATTTATTACAATCGATTAAGTAATTCTTCTTGCAAATTGAATAACAATTGAAAAGAAAAAATCTCTTATGATTCCCGCCTAAACTTTTTTTTAATGCATGGTCGTTCATAAAAAATAGTAACGATATCTATGGTTTCATTAAACCGTACCTACACGACCTGACACACCGAGGCGTTTGTAACTCATGATAGAACGAGACGGCCATAGATTTGATCGCCGTCTCTCGCTCTATCCAGACCAGGCGTTTGGTCGTGGCTTTAGAATTTGGCTGTATGCATTTTTTTCAAAGTCCAAAAGTAGTTTTTAAGAAGTAAAAAACAATACATTAATGGATTTTAGTACAATTTCGCGGCCGCAAAAACTGTACAATAATGAAAATCTTTTTTTTTAATTTGAGCTGGTACATAAGAAGGTACTTCGCGTTTCGTTTTTGCTACATTAATGCGAACATTTCCGAGCATATTGGAGAAAACTAATTATATTGAGCATTACATTCTATATTATCATAACACTGCAATTTGTGAAAACAAAGCCGAACATATTCCTGAAAAAAATGACTTTAATATAAATCTTGTGTTTTTTGACATTGATTCTATGTAAAAAAACACAAGATTTATCTTAAGCTCTTTTGATCTTACTAAGAGAAAAAAACATACGTCTCAAAACATACGCATGTTACGTTAATTCTCCTTTTCGTAACCGCTGCTGTACAATCTGTTTTAAAAATGGTCAGAAAATGTAAAAATACTGTTTTTATAATAGTATCGTTCGTGATGCCGAATAGAAAAAACGCTTAGAAATAAAATTTAAGGGATTTCTTCTTGCGCAAATGCCCGACCGACAATTTATCACACCTCATCCCTAGACTTGACCCGGTGACGTTGGACGTAATGTAGACATTAAAATACTTGCCCTTTTTAGTTTATCTCCACCGTCTGTATTTGATCAACATACATATTCAACACTTGTTCCGACGTTTCCTAAACGCCGCATGTACTTAAAACTTGTTTGGGAGTTACGTCTTTTGATAGTCGGATGGCAGTATGTGGGCTTTCGCGAGCCAGATGGTCTTTAGAGGTTAGATAACCTCCGATACATGCATTACGAGTATTGTTAGATGCCTTTAACGATGTGAGGTGTTATAAAACAATTTATACAGATATGTTATTGTGGGGCAGGGGGGCATTTTATTTAAAAGTGGGTTTATTTTCTGTCTGCCAGTGTTGTAGTTGTTAAGTAATAAGCACTTCAACGTTCGTACACAAGATTTTTATATTTATACAGGCAATAAAACAGCCGTGTGGTGACGGCAGTAAGAATACATTTATCACCACCCCAACTCCTCTTGCGGGTGTCGTAAGAGTCGACTAAGGGATTGAAGTGTCACTGGCCACTATTAGATAAAAGATTGATGATGGGCAGCAGCGTCATCATAGTGGACACATTACTGCGATCGCTAATCCGCTTGCCCAGCGTGGCGATTATGGGCATTTACATGCTATAATGCGTCTATACGCATATTTAATAGGAGAGGCCTACGTCCAGCAGTGGACTATCATAGGCTGATGATAAAAACAATATCTGTTTCAATTTCAAACTAATCTCGGTTGCCACGAAACAGTCCTGAGTGACTAGCGCTCTTCAGGTCATTTGTCAGTGAAATCATTACAGAAACGATGGTAAAATATAAAGATAACGGCCGGGTGGACCCAATGACAGCAAACCAGTAGCCATACCATGAGCTGCCACCGTTCTTCACGTGGACTTTCTATAGTTTCTATACCGGCCCGCTCGCACCAATACGCCAGTAGTCCAATACGAGCAGAATGGCTAGAAAGTAAGTCCGTGTTAATAACGCAGCGGCAACTCATGGTAAGCACAAGCCATGAATCACAGACATTTGGCTTGGGCCAGCGCCAGGAGACGACGACCTTGGGCACCAACAGCTGATTGACGCCTCTTGAACAAACGGAGATTTTCACTGATATTCCGCATCGATCAAAATAATTGGATGTTTCGGACTAACGAGCATACTATTTTTAGAATACCTACCGCAAATCTATGATTAATGATTATACATCTTGTTAAACTTCACAAATGTTTTTAAATATAGTTCAGGTACATATTCAATTTATGTTAAATACTTATTTCAAAAATAAGAAATGTGAAGATCCAAGGCATCCTCGCCTTTGTTCAGCGATGGACGTCTTATGAGTAAGATGATGATGATGATAGGCCACTGCCACAGGTATATTTGTTCCGTTGATCAGAAACAATAATTAGAAATTGTGTTAGTGTTATGTGAACAAATCTTCATAATTTAATGTTTTGTCTCCTGTAAAATAGTTAAGAGTACCTAAACTTAATGAAAATTTTAACATTCCTCACCTTATAGACATCAACCCATCCATAATTTAATAGCTGAGACCAATACTGCAATTTCGTGTTCGGCAATTATTTTTTTCTTATAGTTTTCTCGTACACAGATCCATGTTTCCGCATAAGAGGGATGAAATCAGTTATTTTCTTTGGTAGCAATAGTTTTTCTATCGTTCTTCATGTATTAATACCAATATTGAAGCAATTATTAAAGCGAGCGTAAAGTTTTCTGGGCTATGTCTACTTGCAGTCGATTTCTAAGTATATCAGCTACCAGGGACATTACAGACGTCATTCTCGTACAAACGGCGGATATGCGGTTTTGACAATATTTTAATGTACGCATAAAATTCTATTTCTGCAAGCAATAAATCATAACTAACCTTACCTAATCTTCACGCGGAATGCGTAGCCAATCCGTCTTTGAAGCTAAGTAGCTAGAACTACGCAGCGCACGCCTCTGCCTAAAATAATTATAGGTACACTTGACTCACGTCAGATTCTCCGCATTAACCTTCTAGCAATTAAACAGACTCGTATCTACATACGATGACGGAAAATGATGATGTTACTACTAACATCTTTATTTTCCGAACAAGACGCTAAATCATAGGTAAAATATTTACAATGCTTAGGCTCTATAATCATGAAATTAATTAATTAATTAACCGACTTCAACTGAATTCTCAAACATCCCAACATCAGGCCCCGACTTGATACCATTTCGGGGTTATCGTATAGTAAGTTTGTAAGTATGTACCTACCCATTCAAAAAGATATTGCAAATAAAACTTAGCATTTGCAATAAATACTGTATTGGGTAGTCAATTCAATGAAGTATTCCATTACAAATTATTTTGACTTGCGTCATTTTGACTCAAAGCTCGCGATGTTCAGTCACGTCACTCCACAAAAACAGTGACGAATCGACCTGTCACACGCAATTGTTTCAGAAGCGTGGTTCTCGAGGATGTTGAACTCGCGCACGGGATCTTCGATAGACCTGTTGCCTCCCTGTCATACTTACATAGGAATTCGAAAGCGCGATGGAGAGCGAACATGTCAATCGTGATTCACGGCAGGCCCTCTGTTACTAGGCCGTCACCCGTGGAAAAAATACCTACTGGTTGTATAATGCATATTTATAGTGGACGCGTAGTACCAATCATCATAAAATCTCAGTTCTGGGATTCGATGTACAAGAACCCATCATTCATGCATGACAAAATTGATAAACCTACTAAATGGTGATTGGTAAAAATGGTGTGATTTACTTACAACATCCAATATATTAGATACTTGTCTGTAGAACGGAAAGTGAAGGCATGTGAGATGTATGGGCCTTGCTGAACTAAAAGTTTACTTATAACCATATATTTGGTAAGGTCTGCATTAGAATGGTGAAAATACGGACAAAATTTTCATAAAAGTTTCGAGGGTTAAATAAGGTAATACACGGCACGAATCATATTCATTTCAAGCATCACAAACAACTTTACTCATCAAGTAACCGCGTGAAATCAACACCCCTTATCAAAATGAAATATATTGACAGCGACATCACACCTCTTCCCACTAATACCAACGCCTTACTCATCTGACACTGACCAATTTAAAGTTCAAGTTGCCCCACAGTTGCGCAAGAGTCGTTATGTTATATTTTATTACACGTTACGTTTCCACGCGTAATCCCGAGGAATCTGTGCGTAATGCGACACTTCTGTTCCCTTACCATGTTATACTGTCACGGCTGCTCTATCGACTATGTTAACTCATTTCCAACATAGCTCTTTCACTAATAATTACTTATAAATATATCTATTGGAGACTTAGGGCTCACCCTTGCAGCAAACCGTCTCTCAACGCAATTTTTTTACTAGAATTGTATGGAAAGTTATACTAATCTGCTGGGTAATGTTGAACCGCCTGTTATCCATAGTTATAGGAAAAGATAGCCTCCTCACTAGTTGACGCGAGCGCTGTAGGAACATGTTTTAAATCTAACAAATGTAAAAGGAGATAATTAGGTAGAGAAATAAAAAATATTCGTGAAATCAGGAGTATCATCATTTTTGCGTCATGTTGCTCGAAAGAAATCCACAACCGGAATATTAATAATTTATAATTTTTAAAATGTAGATAATGTTAAATTTTAGTCCGGTGCAACAGTTTTTCGCTACCCTGGCAATTCTTATGAGAGTATTGGTATGGTGATAAGAGCACACTCTAAGAAATTTTACGGTATGTCGTGTCGTTAACGACTAACTGTCAATTTACACTCATGGTAAGAACTGTAAATGTCTCTCACGCCTCTGATGACGCGATATGGGTTGGGTGAATAGATTTATAGTAATTTGTGAGGGGTTTAAAGTTTAAAGCGATGTAAAACGGTTGACCATAGGTAACAGTCGATGTTTTATCGAACGTTGTTGTTACTTCAATGGAAGTTCTTCTTCAGACATTTCCAAAAACACTAATATGACAGAATATTACTTATAAAAGTTATAAATCTGCATTTAGAATATTGATGCACGTTTGGAATTAGGTAAGTGCATACATGCAGTGTTTTCTCTTTCAAAGATAGCTAGTCAGTTTAATAGTGTGTACGTACTATTGTTAGAAATCTTAGAAAATCATTCAATAACGAGATCATTCTTCTTGATATACGAGTTGTAGTTATCGAGATGAAAATAACTATGGTTTTCTCGAAACAGATCTCTCAGAACTCGCTGTAATCATGAAGATATTAATCAATCAAGATGTTAATCTTCTGAGGGGCTTAATCTTATATCTAACAATTATATTTAGAGTGACTAGGAAGGTGACCTGAGCTTATCTCTAATTTGACAAACCTCATAAATTTCTCTTAATATCGTCGTGAATTGATCGAGTAGGTGTAACATTTTTCTCGCCCGCATAAATTCGATGTTAATAATGACTTCATTGAACATATCCTACTGATTATACCGGCGGACTTCAAACGGTGTCGAGTGTTTTATTTGTCGGTCCGTGTTGCTCACCATTACAATTAGATTTCAGAAACACATAGACGGATTGACGTCAGTTTGCTTTAATAAAACTGAGACGCACTTTGGAGAAGATTGTGTAATGAAACATTACGCACTTACTATGACTTTCTTTATACTTTTTTTTATGTGACTAAAGTAGACAACTGAGCTTTCAGCCCACCTGATGAAAAACGGGGACTTAGGGCCATGGACATAGTGACCAAAAAATCGCCCATGCCCTGCCTACCCTGAGGACTTAGATGGATTGCCTCTATGCCAATAATTACACCGGCTATCTTACCCCCGAACCGGAACACAGTATTAACTATTTAGCGGCTAGTTAACGGGTAAGACCTGCAGGTCCTACCATCGGCTATTTATACTTGCTTTTCATGCATCTTTTTTGTGCTTGCATATTATTTAGAGGAAGCTGAATTCGTAGAAAATAAATCGCACAGTCACAACCGCAGCCAACTGACTGCCTGTCTCTGTCTACCCGTACAACCAATGCCTTTTCGGGCTTCCAAGAAAAGTCAAAATGTTTTTCCTGAAACAAATGATTAAATTTTATAAACTAATTAAGCGAAGAGACACGTATGCTGGGCGTATTCTAATGCCGACTATGGCCTTTCAATGGCGCAAAATTCAAGAAAATAGTTTGATTAGGTATGACCGTTTGGTCCAGCTTGGGGAAATGGCATCAGCTGCGAATGCTGGAGAACGCAGAGTTCAGGATTGAAGGACAGAAAGGATATTAATATTTAGTTAGTTGGTAGGTATATGTTTTCCATTTATATAAGGCTAAGCGGTAAAACTGCAATAAGGAACTTGTCAACTTGGGTCAAAATCGATATAACGCTTTAAAGACGATAAAAACGAACGATCACAGCTTGCAAGAGATTCGTAAAGTCTGTTCTGTAAAACTTAACCAGTTGCGAAACCACTCTCTTAGCATAAATCACCGCTTCTTTCAGTAATATTTCACTTGGAGCAACAATGCGAATTAGTGTCACGTCAGAATCTGGAGTAAAGACGGATAATGGCTAGACGCCGTTATTTACGGCGTTCGATCCGAAGGGCAGTTAGGATGTTGCTTTCTAAGCTTTAAGTTACGACCATCGCATCTGTTGTTCTACAGCCTTTTCTAACTAAAAAGGATGTAAGGCCTTTTCGAACTCTTAAAATCATACTGCGTTTTTCCTCCGGGCGGTTAGCGTTCGTGAGTCGATAGGTTCCATTTTCGAGTTAAATTCGAAATAGGAACACAGGTGTCGCTTTGTTCGGGATAATGCTTGTGCGTCACTTTCTCCTGATGCGTTTACGCAACGTTTCGGTTTTAACTGCGTTAATCCGCCCTAGATTCCTTGCTCGTAACGTTTTACGAGTCTGTTCACTTGCAAGTACATGGATTGTGATTTAGTTGACGCCCATTGTAAGGCTATTGTTGGAGACGGCGTCTTTATTGAATAAAGGGATTGATCACATTTCATAACCTCGTAGGATGTCAAATCGATTCTGAAGATCATATCGTGTTAAGGTTCGTTACGCGTTAACGATGGCTTTATATGTGGTCATAAGCCGTATAAAGACTATTTTGTGTTGATATACCACCGGGTACCGACATGGTATGAATCTAAATTGTACTTTTGTGGGTTATAAAAAATACTTGAATATGAGACGTACACTGCCCTGCTTATAGTGAAATAGCGATATCTCAAAAATAGAGACATTTGGAAATGGAATCGTCAGCTATACATAGAATTTAAGGTGCATGTTTGCATTAAATTTTATTTTTGATATCGCTAAATATTATGCTTAGCAGGGTAGTACATATTCGAGTATTTTATAAATTGACCTAATATTCGAATTGGAAGCATTACCCTGAAGTCTGACCAACGAATGTGGGTGGCACAGGGCAGGTCATTGTAGCGATCTTTGGGGGAGGCATATGCTGCCGCGCTAAGTCAAAAAAACGCATCTCTCATAGTAGTTCTATGGGAGATGCGTCCTTTTTAGTTTAGCATGGCAGTATGTTCAGCAGTCTTTCGGCTGATATGTTGATGATGACCAACACAGAATATCTGAAGTCAACATATCTAGCAGCGTGTGCACTTATTCCCAACAGTGCCCTCATATGTCTCGCTGCAATCGTCGCTATTCTATTAAGCTGTTAGATGGCGCTGGATCGCGTTGCGACATACGTTGCGCAGACGCTGCCTTGCCGGTGGCGCAAGTCATGGCGTGGAGCGATTCAGGCAATAATATATAGTTTCTTGGATGTATTTACCATTCAAGACTTAAAGCTGGTGATTTGTATGAACTACTTGAATCGATGCTATGCTCACAAATCTATAATAGCAAGTTGAGCTTTAATAGTTCTTCAGGTGCAAATAATTATATAAGTTTACCTAATCTTAGTCTACTATTTACCGCGAACTTCGAAATTTGCGGATTTCGTAGTTTGCGCTTGCGGTAGGTACTAATCCGTGACGGAGCGTTGTAATGGTCTTTTGGAAGGCAAGCCGGTAGGAATCGAATTGTTTGAACGCACTGCCGCTGGGACTGATATAGTAAATTAATTCGCCATTTGTCCGAGGAAAAACGGTACTACCTTAAGGTATAATTTCTGATGACCATAAGATATCTTCGAAATAACCATTGCATACGCCACCAAATTCATGCCCGATACTAGAAACTGTGTTTCGTTTCAACCGAACATAGAAACGTAGATGGATTACACTTACACTTTGCACCACAGCCTTAGCATATCAACAGAAGCTCCTGCTAAGTGGATAATATCAATTGCCGGGAGTCATTCCGCATTCCACCCGCGAATGGGCTATTTGACATTAATGTAGGGGCATTAATTCATTAAGAAGTGGTGCGTCTGCAACACTGTACCTACTCTGTGCATTGCTTGCGTTCGCAGGTCGTAAGCGAGATATTAACGATGGCAGATGCGACCTTGTTACAATCAAAATAAAGACGTAATTAATGAAGATGAGACTGGAATATACGTCCTTTTATGCAAGGAATGGTATGAAGGATTGAATGAGCTCAACGTGGGCGTGTGAATGAACTGTTAGTATCTAGTCTTGTTTTGGAGATTACGTCAGTTATGAGCTAGACTGAACTAGGCCGCTAATATTCAAGAATACTGTAATGGGTTCGTAATCCCAGGGAATCAATCATTGAGTCATTCTCCTGGACGAGTGGAATGCCGTACTCGAAACGTCGTAGGAGTACATTTTACGCAATTAAGTCTCATTTCATTCAAAATAATGTGAGACGTTAACGGTCTAACCCGAGATTGTTGAATAAGGACCGTCACACACGTAGCTATAATATATATTATATTAATATACCGTAAGATGCTTTAAGATATGAGATATCTTGTATTCTGCATTCTGGCCATTTTTTCCGCAAATCCACATCAAACGCGGATATGAGATATCTTACAGAATGGTTCGACACCACACACAACAAAGATACCTAAGATATATTCTAGCACATATTAATCGAGAAATATTATGAGAGAGACGGAGATATATCTTAAGATCGTTATCTAATATCCTTTTAGATACCGAGATATAACATAATTATATTAATATACCGTAAGATATCTTATAGATACGTACCTCTGTATCCCAAATGCTAGATTTACTAAATTCAGCAATCGAAATTAATATTACACTTTCAATAGCCGTCTACGCGATGCAAATTTGGTTATATTAATTAGTAACAGTCACATGCATTTTAGTGTTCCTATTAAATATTCATTTAGTTTTCTTTGAACAAAATCATCATAATTTCCGATGAAAGAGCTTCCAGACGCTTCAATTACTCATAGTTTAATGAAACTTAAAATTCTTCAGAAGCCATCCATTGACGTTGACATCTAAACCTAAATATATACGACAAAATCCGGTGACCTGGATAGCGAAATGTCGCAGTAATTATGCCGAATGACATTTCTAAATATAATTTCTTAAGGTTAGCGTAAAGCCGGTTCACACTGAGCGACCAAAGTGAGTTTCCGTGTAACGCGTGAGTGTGTATGCAATTTAATTTAATCTAGGGTAATTATGTGCGTTTTGAGTTTTGCTGGGGGGGCTATTCTGCAGTCAATGCGATTTTGCGTGATTAATGATATACAGGGTGTTACACGAACCACTGAAAACCTTAAACGGGGTGATTTAACTAGTAGGCTATACTGAACAACTTTTACAATGGGGCCAATCACGTAATCTAAAAATATAACCTATCGTGTAACACGTTGTAAATTTTTCTACTTTTGTTTTTAGTAGAATTTTGTTTTAGTTAAAGTCAATATATATTTGTACATGGTAAATAAATATGGAGTATTTTATGAAATTTAAAAAACAACAGTAATTTCTAAATAACAAATCAGCATGCCAAGCTAAAATGCCATTGTACAATCATGTACGATAAGCGATAAGTAATAAAACTAATACAGTCATGTATTACCTAAGCAAGCATAACGACAGATTCGAACGAAAAGTCACGTGACCATAATGTAATTCTCATACATTTATGACTTTTCGCTTTTCATATGCATTTGCAGAATGGTATTTTGGTTAGGCCTCCAGTTATCACTATACAGTATTCACTATAGGCTGTAAAAAAGCAATACACGGTAGGTAGTATGTGAACGATAATATATATGTTGAAAGTTATAGTCTATTGTCAAAATAGTCCATTTGTTACTTATTACGAAGTTATTTCTGTACGTGGCTTTTATGTTATTACTTGTTACTTACGATGCCATAAAACGACAATCGCAGTTAGCTCAAAGCGTTTATCGGGCGTAATATTTTTATTGCGATATACTATTATAAGTATTATTCTTACTCAAGTGACATTAAGCGTGGTTTCCTTTTCCGTTATATATTATTGTAATTGGTTATACTTTGTTTTATGCGTATTGTTTACAACAACAATTTGTTTGACTCACGTCAAGGCCAATCACAAACATTAGTAACAATAATCACATTAATCACGCGTATTTTTTGTAATGTCTTCTGTGTCTTTATTTTGTTCTTCATTTTTAAATCACTAAAGTATACACTTAAGTAGTCAATACGATTAATATACACAACGAAATAGGACAATAATAAATTCTAAATAGGTAGTGAACACATGAGCGACATGTAAATGTGCTACATTTATATTACATGCATTGAAAATACTTCATAATTCATAATGGTCAATCACGCAGATGTCTCTATGGCTAGGCTTAGTAGCTCGCGGTGAGACCAGCACCTTAAAATGTTATTTCTCAAACATGCAAAGAAATATTGTCTTTATGTTCCTTAAAATAGACTCGGAAGTATCGCTTTTAGGGCGCAGTAACTCACTGGGATAGAAATGGAATTTCATAACACATTTCAGGCCTAGGCCTGCAAAGTAACTTTTTTTTAATTTCGACAACATTGTCATTATTATTTTTTGTATTTCTTCGTATGTTTGAGAAAATTATTACCTATTACTACCTATCCGGTTGCCCGGAAATCCTCATTTTCCCGACCTCTGATGTAATTTACTATTGTTTAGTTATGTGACATCAACTTTCATGGCAATACGTATACAGTTCGTTCGGAAAGTGAAGGCAATATAGTTGTATTAGCATTCCTTTCAGCCAGATGTCTTACATTTCCGCACAGACTTCTAGAGTTTGAGAATAGCGACCAGTAATGTATGGCGCAACTCGCAATTAGCCATTAGTGAGGGCAACGAGGCTGCCCTTTAGGCGAAGAACACACGCAGGTACAGGCGTAGCGTGGAACCGCTAAACAGCACGGTACGACGGCGTATTTTGTATGAACGCGCGGTTTCCGCATGCGACGACGATATGTAAAGGTGGATTTACACCAAGCGAGCGAATGCTCATTCTTCCGTTGTCTCTAAGGTTTTGCGGCCCAGAATAGGACGAGTAGGGGGTTTTTTCACGTTGTCGCCACATGTAGATTCGCATGAATGTGACGTCAATTATATTATTCATTTATTCAAATAAAAATCAGTTATTACAAAATCTATAACATTTTAAAACTACACTATAAATTACTTCTAACTATGCCTAAAAATTAACCTAAAACTAAAACTACAAGGCACTAAATAAATTATACCCCGCTCTCACCTTCTCTCACCCTGTCCAAATCCAAAAGTGCCAAATATGCTCGCGGCATTGCCGCGCTGGATGGCAAGCGATTTTTGTTGTACGAGGTAGGAATAGGAACCGGATCGGGGATCACCCCCTTTGTCACGCAAACGCCGCCCCAAGTCTCTAACGAGCCCTTTAGCCTCAATTTCAATTTGATGTTCATACGCCACATCCCTACGTGTGTTCTTCGCCTTACCATTCAAAGTTATGGCCTTATTTCTCGACAGTCGACACTTCCTCCAATTAGTGATGTACTTACGTTGTTCTTCTTGGTTTCAGGTAATTCATCTCGAGATTCTTGGAGACGATGAGGCGAGCTCAAAAATTTGGGCCAGAAACTTTAAGTAGGTATAATTGTTTGAGCTTTACAGCCGTTAGCACAGGCCGTGTGGTGACGGCAGTAAGAATACATTTGTCACCAGTTCACCACCCCATCTCCTCATGCGGGTGTCGTAAGAGTCCACTGAGGGATTGAAGTGTCACTGACCATTTATTTGATAAAAAAATGATGATGGGCAGCAGCGTCATCATAGTGGACACATTACTGCGATCGCCAATCCGCTTGCCCAGCGTGGCGATTATGGGCATTTACCTCCTAATGCGTCCATACGCATAGTTAATAGGAGAGGCCGTCCAGCAGTGGACTATGATAGGCTGATGATTATGTATGTATGTAAATAGAATAAAGTGACAGAAAGTATCTGTGTTTGTTGTTATAGAAAGAAATTGCAGTCAAATCGAATGATCATTCTTAATCTGATCCAATTTTACCGAACTATAAATGTTTAGAAATAATATTGATAGTGTGAAATCTGTAGCGTGACAAGGTGTCACGATACTTGTAAAATGTCCAGTGGCAAAGCTATTACGCACTAACCGTGACGCGTGTTCGGCAAAAGCCGTGGGCCATCATGAAACCATGTCAAATTGACAATGATACTTTCAATTTCATGTGTGCGTACTGCGTATAAGTACCTACATACTATGTGTCTAATTAGCAGAGATTGCAAATTAACACTTGCTTTTGGACACATTATACAAAAATAGTAGATTGTGTCACAAGGGATCAAAATGGTATATTTCCGGCGTGGGCCGTAATATTGAATCCTGAGCGTAATGAAGGATTCAAGCATTAACCCCCAAGACGAAATAATTTTGATACTGTGTGACACATACTGCTTTTCACACGACCTATGAGAAAAATAAAAGATATATCACATATTTAATATTTATGCAAATAATCGATTATGAAGAATTTTTATTAATTGTGAGCACGTTCACAATTTTCATGTTTATTTTCATATTTCATTGTAATTTTTTAGGCTGGCAATAGAAAGTCCTTGAACACAAAAGTGTCACTTTGATCCCTCCCAGCAGGGAAGAAAAGGCCCGTGTTCGAATAGGTAGTGTGAAAAAAATATAGTAGCTTCGCTCAACCAATTGTAACCTTTAACCCTAGGCCATAATAGAACCATATCACAGTACTTAGAGTTACAACTAGTAAGAGATGTCTTACATTTTTCTTTATAGCGTCACTTTGACATAGTTCCCGAGTGGCTTAGTATTTCACTCGGTTGACTGTACATGGAGGGTCCACGGAAAGAACATGTCTAGTCAAGAAATAAAACTATGAAAACGGATAAACTCGCGTATATTAACTAATTTTAACTTCATTCTGACGTTTCGAACACTTTATAGGGTTCGTGGTCTGCGGATGAATCCCGCATGACTGACGTTACGAACCCTGTAAAGTGTTCGAAACGTCGGAATGAAGTTAAAATTAGTTAATATACGCGAGTTTATCCGTTTTCATAGTTTTATTTCATGAGTAATCCTCGCGGTAACCGAAGAAAATATTATGTCTAGTCAATTCAAATTACAGAAGGAAAAACCACCTTACTTCTAACAGAATAAAGTGTGAATTTGCCCTGATTTTTTTTAAGCACTGGGCCTGTTTTTTCCGTGGACCCTTCACATGGAAAGATGTACTAGCTGCATAAATGCATGGCTTAAACTTCAATCCATTCAGGAATAGGCAATGCAGTATAACTATGATATACCATTCTGAACGTTCTCACAAATCAATATGAAAGCCTCTGGACATCTTATAATACATATTGACACCAAAATAAGTTGCAAAATTTTACATAAACCATTTTACTTCACTGCAAATCCGTTATTCTGTGACGGTATTCTCGTGTCTGAATATAACCGCGCCAATTGCGTTACACAGTTCACGCCCGGACTCGAACCCGCGGCAGTATGTATTTCGAGAGTTTACGATCACGATATTGATTCCGACTACGCACGACTCACATTCGTCTCGAGTAGTGTCACAAAATGATATCGGGTAAAGGTGCATTTAGACCAAACGAGCATTCGCTCATTCTGTCCCCCACTCTACGAAATCAACGAATTTTGACGAATCACGTTTTGTTTAAACGAATGTCGTAGAGTGGGGGATAGAATGAACGAATACTCGTTTGGTCTAAATGCAACTTTATACACGGTATGACACGAGGAACCTGAATAACTTTAACAGTGTATTCCTGAGGTCGTATGAAGCAAAAATATTTTTATCACCTGTTCGGTAAGTGCGCCAATGCGATGCGCGCCGTTATTACACTGCATTACACCCTAGGGCTATCAAGGATTTTCATATAACATTACGTCGCACTAGCGCGGCGCGCGCTGCGCCGGGATTTCTATTATAAAAATGATAAATTTAAGTCATCCCTGATTTTGAGTCGTTTTGTGGAAATATATCTACTTACTGCTACTGTTTTATTTACTTTTTTTGCCTCACAGGTGTGATCAAGAACATTGTGTGTGCCACGGGCGGTACAAGAATTACGTATGTACTCGTGTGAAGTAAAGCCCGCGCCTTCGGCTTGGGCTTTACTTTCACACTCGTTCACAATTTCTTATTTACCGCCCTTAATACACAATGTACTATTACATGAAAGGGGCAAGTTTGATTTAATCCTTTTTTGTTACCAAACATCTCACCTTGCATTGAAAATAGAACGCGGCTTGTAATAGCACTCATCGTAAACTCCATACGTCAGTAGAGCTGCATGTTAACTGAAATTATATTTACACCGCTAATATTATTTATGTATGTCAACTTTGGGCTATTTCCAGAGCAGTAGGCGCGAGTACATTTTGCAGTAGTAAATGCATTGGGTTAAAATAGATCACTAGAAAAGAAATCTTACAATTTATTTACAAAAGTTACATCCTTCTGAAAAGCTCTTCATAGCCTAGCAATGTACAAGTTGCAGAACATTTATTTATTTATTTATTTAAACTTTATTGCACAAAATTAAAGTACAAATGGCGGAAATTTTCATGAGAATTTAAGAATAAGTTCTCATTGAGAATGTTTCCATGAGAACTTATAAAAATGTGTTATAAATAATTATTTAAAATCGTAAATAAGTAAACAAGGCAGTAAATATAACTCATAAGGCATGCATCTAGTACGGTCTTGGCATGATTAGATGGTTTGTTAATTTTAGATTTCCGAGAACATTCTCTATGCAAGTTTCACAACTTATGAAATTTCTCCCAGGTACGTCGACGTCAAAGATATAATTACGGTTTAGGTATCAAAAATATATTTACACGATTTTATTGCCTTGACATTAAGGTCGCGTAAATATATTTTTGGCACTTAAACCGTAATGATATCTTTGACGTCAACTGTACAATGCTATCATAATCATAGCCTAAAGCTTTTAGACCATGCGCTCAATATGTTGAGTATGTTAAATAATTGTCAACTATACAAGTGTACATAAACTAAACATAAACGATGCTCATAATTTAACGGGTGTCCGACGAGTAATTTATGTTTATAGCGAGGACGTTTTCTAATACTTTATTGTCCATGTTAATTGCGATCCCGGAAACTATAATTCAAAAGTGAAGTGCAGTCGTGGGTATATTTCGTAATCTAAATTGTACGGTCGGCTGCGAATATATGTTAACTGCTTGATCCTTATGTACGGAATATCAGATGATATTAACCATTAGCTTTCGGTGAAGGAAAACATCGTGAGGAAACTTGCATACATCCGCGAAGAAATTCAAAGGTGCATATGTGAAGTTCCCAACCCGCTTAGACCAGCGTGGGGATTATAGGCTAATCCCTCTCATATGTGAGAGGAGGTCTGTGCCCAGCAGTGGGATATTATATAGGCTAAAATATTATATTACTTGATCCTTATGCCATAGTCATAAGGAAATATACGCTCTGAAATGTATACATATTTTTAAATGAGATCGTACTAGAGCGCTAGTAGAAATGATTTTGATATTTGTTGTTAAATTATGGAAAGTGCTAATTTATTTTATTACAAATGAATAAACTTTCATACTCTGATCAAATTTTCTTAACGTATTACGAAACTCGTCAGGTAGGTATGTGTCGAACTACATACATAAATAGATTCATATCATTATAAGTCCTGTAAAAGGATTCACTGTTGGTAAAATCAAGTCGCCCGAATACTAGATTTGCGAATTTTCTACTAATTAGTTGCATTATTCAAAATTGGTAGTCCAAAACAATCTATTATCCATAATTGTCGAACGAGTTGGTTTGGGCATTTCTCCGAGCGTTTCAACCGCCGTGACTTCGGAGGCAAGATTATTACCTGATTTCCGTGGGTATCTCATATTTTTTTTTAATATGTCCGTGTTTATATCGCCGCTGCAGCTCATAGTGATCGCCAATCCGCTTGCCCAGCGTGGCGATTATGGGCATTTACCTCCTAATGGTTCTCTATACGCATAGCCTACCCTACGTCCAGCAGTGGAATGTCATAGGCTGATGATGTGTGGCAGCTCATAGTAGGCACTCTGATGGTTACTGAACAAGTGAACATGTCACAAATTTCGTAACTGACAGGTCCCGTGACAGCGCGTATATAGGTCGTCGTCCTCTGTCACACGGACAAGTAGAAAGTGTTAACACAGCTCATAAATCTCTGAGATTGACAGTGACGAGACTAGGCCCGACGCCCGCGATCTAGGCTGGATGTTGCCTAATTTTAGGTACATTGTATTGGAGCTTACGACCGATTGCGGTATAAATATTGCAAGCCTGTGATGTGAAAGATTACCCAATTTCAACATTCGCGTATAGACGTGCGAAATGACTGGCGCGTTGTCTTATACGCCCTTTGTCCTGTTTCACAATTCCCTGATAAATATAATTGTCAGATAAATTTATCACTATCCTTCTCCCCACGCATATAAAAGAAAAGGACGTACGTTTATCTGATAATTATATTTTATTCGACGATGGTGACAGGCCTTTAGTGTAAGATATAATTAAACAATTCATGGGGAGGATTTTTAGTCACATTTATTATCCCTTTAATATACGGGTTAAGGTGTTACTTGAGGAAATTCAAGGGTGTATGTAAAGTCCCTAATAATTACAGGGCCAGCGATGGGACTAAGCAAAATAGGCACGTTTGATGTCGAGTTGCGGAAAAACTGGCCAGAAAACAACAACAAGGTGTTACGTGTATAGTTTAAATTCAGTTATGTGATAAGTCATATAAACACGTCGGATAACCCTCTTAATCCTAATAAGCAGAAAATATGTATGTTTAAACCCCGTTTTTTTGTTAATTCGATAATTTCAAAGAAAATTGTTTAAACTCATTTTCATCAAGCGTTTACCTTCTACAAGTCGCTATTTATCCCTCATTTTCTCATACGACACTGTAACAGACGGGTAGCCTTTCGTTTTCTCTATCTAATGACAGTTTGGTGTGACTGACCGTCATTACGCGACTGTCAACGTCGCTAATGAGATCGCAAGCGCAGACGTCAAAAATAACCATTTTTGCTCTTTACTCCATTGCGATAAGGTGCAACAGTGTGAATGTAATTTTGACGTCGTCCGAGCCCGTAGTTATGGAAACTGGTATGTTTCCTATATCACTGTTTACACTGAGATAATGTGGACACTGTGGTTAATTTGATTTAATGCCACTGCTAGACTCGCCGTGCCGGTATAGTTTATATGGCTTGTTCACGAAATAAAGTAGCGATTTCATACCTTTGCATGGGATGGGTGTTATTATAAGTTTTAGTATTTAGTGACTCCAAAACAGGAGGTTATAGAGTTTTATTCATGGAGTGGCAGGCGTCCATAAATTACGGTAACGCTTACCACCGGTATGACTCGTGGTATAGGAAAATTAAGCACCTACAAACTTGTCGTATATTTTTAAACGTTAGCGGCAGTTAGATACTTTTTCTGCGTCTCGCTGCGCTGGCAGAGACTGGAATAATAATGCAATTGGTGTAGTATTGCGTCAAGTAGAACATTAAAATGCGTAGATATGATATATCACATCTCTGCCGGCACTTTGGCCCACATACTTTTAACGTGTTCAATTGAATCTCATCTGGATTCACTTTATGATTCGTATCGTATGTGAACACTAGTCTTAACTTTGCTATAGCCTATAAGTCGGTACTCCAAGCAAATTTAAATCGGTACGTTAAACATATGTCCTCCGTAGGATCCTAATACAGTCATATTAATATATTCACTGAAATTGCAAAAAATATGTCGTGATAGTAATATTACTAGAGTTATGTTATGTACACATATTTATTTGCGCTCATCTATATCCTTTACATTGACTGTACATACGTACTTAATTCGTATGCTGTTTCTGGTCACATAAATCGTCTAAACGAAACACATACATATCCTATTTGTAGTGTCAACTCTAGCACCTAACAAGCTCTCACGTTCAGTCTAAATGACTAAGATTTAAAGGAAATTGCAATCACATATTACATACTAGTATACAACTGACCATTTGTAGACCTTATTACATAGATGTTAAGAGCTACCAACAGCAAATTTATGTTAGTAGATACGTAGAGTGACAAGCAGTCAACGTGTGACTATCATGTGTGGACCATTACGACTCATGATGAGATCTATGTGTGGTCTCATTACTGGAGAAGTGTTTCACTGATGAATTAATGACCAGTGTCTTTACCAGGGATGCTGTGCCGTGTGGTGACGGCACACAGTGTGGAATTTTTCCTCAATTTTGCGAAAGTGTGATTAATTGTTTAATTTATCTGCCATGTCAAATAACAGCGAACATTGAAACTCCCGTAGGTCTATGTATCATAGTTTTGGATAATTTCAAAAAAGAAATAAACATCCATAGAAGTCCATAGAAACCTGAAAAGTGAATTTACTCATATTTAATGCCTATTTTTTAAAATCATTTTTACGTGTTTATATTAAGGTAATTTTAATACACCGATATCATTTATCAAACATTAAAATTGATGACTCTAGAGGACGGTGTCGCAAATTTTCTTACAATTAAAAAACATTTTTTTCCTCGATAATCCCTCGACGGTCGCATTTTATTTTAAAACTAACGAATACTACATAAAATGCAATCGCCACAACAGGTCACACTTTTACCAGCATGCATGTAGCGGGCGAAACTTCTTCGACATCATCTTCATCTTGCCACTCGGCGTCATCGTTTTCCCGGATCACGCAAAGGACCTCCTTTTGGGATCTAGGATTCGTGTTGGTCGAACTACTTCTACCCCTAGAGCCTCTTGTTCACGGCTCTGTGCAATTGCACTTTTTTTTTGCGCAGAAATACATGCCACAGTCCGCGCACAGTCTCCCAGTACTGGCCTTTGGTCCTTGGGGCTTGGACAATACATGTCAAATGGCAGGTTTCTGAAGCCCTTAAGAGTCGGTGTAATACCAAGTGACTGGCGGAGCAGAAATAGAGCATAGCTCTTACCATCATGCTCTGCAGGCTTTCGATAGTTTTTCATCCCACTCAATATTTTTTCTTAGTTTGTTCATCGTCGAAAACTACACGTGAAGTCTCCTTGTAAACCTATCGTGATCTTTCGTGATTTTTTCTTGGACCCCCTCCTCCCCTATAGGACCTCGCGTGAGAAGCACAAGCCCTTATTTATTTTATTAATATTTGAAATACTGTAGGCTATTTGAAGGGTCCACGGAAAAAACATGTCCAGTGCTTAAAAAACCAGGGCAAATTCACACCTTATTCTATCAAATGTAAGGTGGTTTTTCCTTCTGTAATTTTAATTGACTAGACACGTTCTTTCCGGGGACCCTTCATTTATTTATTCTCTGGTAGCTATGAAGATGAGTCCGCTTATTGGTCGTTGGTCATAGGCATAGTACTTAGGTACCATTTAATTAGACTTTCCTGTTTCAGTCATAATAAGTGTTTGGCCATTCGGTTGCGTCTATCGCGATGCACATGAGTTGAGATGCATTAGTTAAGTTTTACGTTGTTTTAAGTTTTAAGTTGTTAGACCAAATTCGGGCACCACTAATGACGGAAATACTGCTCAGACAGCATTTTCAGAAAAAAAATCGTAAGATTTATGCCGGAATACTCAGGTATAGAGCCGTGGCTTGTCGACGATTTTCACACCATTTTAGTAGCAGCTATGTTGCTAACGCTTTCCGTGTATTTTGTACATCTGTGGCTGAAAACTGTGTAATGGCATATGACTGGTATATTTTATGTGAGTCACAATGCACAAAATTGTAATGCACGGTTGGAAACTCATTGAGATGAATCCTTTGCCAGTAGCAATGCTGTCCGACCAAGCCGGCGAATCCCGTACTAAATGTTGGCAGTATGCTCGTGAGCACCACTCTCGAAAGGTAGACAGGAAGACTACAATTTTCGTCTTTTTCGGCGTGCTCTCGATTCTTCGGATTTGTCTCTCAAAGACCGACGTTATAAACAAAAACTACTACTTTACCGGATAAAGTTGTGACAGTTTTAAAGCCTTCTGAACGACATGCTTCAGTAATACCCGAAATTAATGAAGACGAGAACTTGGCTTGGCTCTCGCAGTTGATGAACGTCTTTATTATGAAGAAGATAGACATAAAAATCCTTGGGCGAGCGAAGCGTCTCCGTTTCAGCTTTACCAAAAATGCTTTTAACGGTAGCGGACTTTTCTGGAGGTTTGATAAATATTCTTAATACAATAAATATTTCAGCTTTTTGAGTTTTCGCAAAAAATAGTTAGTAAAAAGGACGTAAGCGACTGAGCGATAAGACAGATTTAGCTTGCTTCCACTTATTGGAACAGACTAGCAACTACTACACTAAGCCATGGCCCGACATAATAATAGCCAGTTTTCAGATTGTGACAACCCTATTAACATAGAAATGAGCCAAAACCATAGAAACGCTATAAGTCCTAGGTCCGACATGATAAAATTGTGAAAATTTGGTACATAATAGGTACACTACTCATACGTTTTTTAGATCTAAAATAAAATGCGACCGTCAATAAATCATTAAAAAAATTGATTTTATAAAAAAAAGCAAAAAGACGTAATATCATCAAAATGATCAATTATGCAGTCCTGTATTTTTTTTATTTGGTTCAATATCGTTCCTTCAAAACACAGAAAAAATATTGGCGCATTAATTTTGCATTTAGAGGAAATAAAAATACAAACATGTTTTGATGACGTCATAAATGTAATCTTAAACATTTTTTTTCTCAGAAACTAAATACGATAGACGACTGGGAGTTTTTGTATTGGTTTTCTTATAAAATGTTGCAATCGCTAAAGCCAAGAAAATGTGGTGAACAAAACTGAAGAAATATTTCACACTGTGCGGCAGTAAGAATACATTCGCCACCATTAATTATTCAAGATTGATGATGATCAGCAGCATTATCATTAGTGGAGTGGACACACTACTGCGATCGCCAACCCGCTTGCCCAACGTGGCGATCATGGGCATTTACCTCATCATGATCATATACGCCTTGAAAGAAATGTATCTACACTTAACCGAGGGGCTGCTCAATTTTATTTCTTAATTGAACAAATTAATGCCTATGATGATTCTTTACTTAGACAATTAATCGACCTCTTAGCCTTGAAGCTTTTTTCTGTTTCTACTTTATCTTGTTTAACCACATAAAAGATATCATCGAGTGTTCTTGCGATTAATGTTTATAAGCGTTGTTTATCAGAGTATTTAACACATGTGCAATTGTCTATGTACTTATGTATTATACTCGTATCTACCTACATCCTAAAGGTGGGTTTACACCAAACCTGCGAAAGCTCATTCTATTCCCACTCTACAAAATTCGTTCGTTACACAAAACGTAATTCGTCATAATTCGTTAATTTCGTAGAGCGGGGACTAGAATGAGCATTCGCTCGTTTGGTGTAAATCCACCTTCGACACCAATGAGTCGAAACATGCCGAGCAATCATCGAGTAGCCCGGTTCGATAATCACTACATAGTATAAAATAAAGTCACTTTTTCTGTCCCTATGTCCCTTTGTACGCTTAAATCTTTAAAACTACGGAACGGATTTTGATGAGTTTTTTTTAAATAGGTAGAGTAATTCAAGAGGAAGGTTTTTATGTAGGTGTAGTACCCGTGCGAGTAATTTAATATGTTTCAGTCTCACGTTAGTTATAATTATAATCGTTATACATTCTAAAATCTTCATACAGTGAACAACATAGGTGCAGTAGGTACATTGTATAAAAACCTTCAGTAAAGTTCTGAAGTGTACAGAATTACAGATGTTTTACTTACTGTACCCGAAGTAATTGACGTTATCAGATAGTGGCTGCGAGTTGTTAATAAAGTGACTAGCTGTCGAGCTAATAACTTATTTAATCTGCGAACCAGACAGAAATCTACATTGATTTGCAGCCTGATAAATGTTGTCAATTCGGTGCCTGGCCATTACAAGATTGTGTGCTTTAAATATAGCTTGTTTCCTTGTGGCCAGGCAGTGACAGTAATACGTGATAAATTAGTGAATTAAGGTGCTAAATCAAGTGCTTGTGATGTAGATAATTAGTGGAAGTCAAGTAACATGACATGACAATTGTGACCGAGTGGTATAAGTTATTTACTTTGAAATATCAGAATACGACACTTTCTGAAGGTATACGATACGTATTTTATTTATCATTTTCAAATAAAATTTAACAATTGCTCCATACATTGTAAACTATGTAAGTAATGTATTTATTAGAACTTTATTGTACAAAATTAAATAGAACACTGTCTACGAAATTTCAGGCGACGTCTACAATCAATATCTAACTCTTTACACAAAGACAATTCTTTCATAACAACTCAAATTTCCTAAAAAGCGTGGATAAATACATAGATGTAACTTATTTTTTTCAGGCTGAATTAAAAAAAAAAACAAATAAACAAATTTATATTTTAAGATACTTCTGTCAGTAGAAAGACGTAAAAAATGTAACGCGAATTATACGCGAATAAAGCAGGTACAGTCGATTTTTATTGACATGTTTGGTTTCCCAAATTGTTCGTATCTTATTCTATCGTACTACCCAACATGTAATCAATATTTCATAGCACATAATCAATATTTTGTTATACCTACATATTACATAAATCTCAGACATCGTAATCAGAATCACCATATAATTTATGTTCCAACCAATCGCTTACTGTGATTTAAATCGACATGATGTGATAGCGAATCAAAACTTTCATTACATCTTATATTTTAGTGGTTTTCATAATGTATAAACCTATTTATTATTAACTCTAGAAAATCTAATTTTGCCCGATCATAATTAGCCTCACGCTAAACTGTTGGTTTGTATAATTTGGCTCTTGAAACGTTATTAAATAGGTACGCCAGTAAAGATAATTGACTAAACAGACTGGTACATACGTAGTTATGAAGTAGATTTTTTTTGTTCCTTTGTGACCATAGAAGATTCATGGTATACATCCATACATGGTGGATGGCATCATAATTATTTTCTTTAGTAGTTCGAAATTGCTGCTATTTTGTTTATTATACATATGTATTAATTACTTAACCCAAAAACAATATAGGGACATTATACTAACACAACAAGTTTATTGGGGATAGAACAGCGCGCAGCGAATGCTCGTTTGGTCTGAATGCACCTTAATTAGGCCATCGTGTGTGGCATTTAATTAAACTATAAAATTAGCGGTCTGGCTCCACCCACATAACATTAGTTCTAACACCCTAATTAAAAAATAAAAACATACTGCGATCGTCATACACATACAATCTTTCCATAATCAAAATAATGATAGCGCGGCAAATGACAGCTAAGCGGTGAGAGCCGCCACGGGATTGGTGGAAATCGAAAGTCGCCGGCTGATTATTGGTTTTTACACAAATGCTGTGCGGTCGCCGTTTACGACCGGTAATGATGGTGTCCATGGCCGAGTGTACTTTACTGATACCTTTTTATATTGATTAAATACGACACGATTTTGTTTTTGTTGTGATTTAATGGAATATAATTCTACGTAGGTACTTACATTACGAGTAATTGGTTGATATGATATTCCGTACTGTGGTATCGTTTAGATGTGAATATTCTTTTGCCATCACATTTTCTCTGGAATGACGAACTTCCCCAAGTCATATTTAAGATTATAACCACGACAACACAAAATGAATGAAGTAGAGGTCTAAGTGGGACGCATTAAAAAAGGCCTAACCAAATTTTACGCGTTTATAATGGTTTATTGAGTACTCTGTTTGCAATTATGTCTATATTATTCGCATTTGTGTGACCAACATCGATCAAATCCTAATCTTATCGAGCGCCTATGGAAATATAACCCTGTATAAATTATACCCTGGATGCGAGCCTTAATTCGACTAAACATAATCGACGAAACATGAATAAAATGCGAATTGTTTAGTGTAAAATCCAAGTCTAAATAACCTGAATCATTCTAATGATCTATTAGCAGGCTAGCCCGAGGGAAATCCAGACCTTCCAAGGCGTAATTGCGAAACGATTTGCTAAGAAACTCAAGGTATCCTTTATATCCAACGGTTCACACGCATTATTTGCGATTAACGATATTAAAACGCACAACGCGCCATAATGTGGCTAATTTTCTGACCTGTATGCTTAGCCAAGTTGCCAATCGCTAGCGCTTAATCGTCAATCGCAGCTAACTGTCTTTGTCGCTCTAATATGAAAGAGTAACAGAGAGGGAAAACTACGATACGCTACTAAGAGCTAGCGATTGGCAACTTGGTTAAGCATCCTGTAGCCGTACCATGATTTGGAAAGTAAAGGATACGTTAGGTTTTACTCGATACGTGCATTCTATCGCGCTTGCACCGACATATTGGAGCGAGGGCGATGGCCTGCTTTACGTATCGAGAAAAACCTAACGTTACGACTACTTACAAAGTCATGGTACGGCTACAGGAACTTAATTCCACACGTATTACATTCCGTTTTTTACAATGTAATGTCAGTAATGTGGCCTATAGTCGAACATGAGTTGGCAATTGAGTAATGGCCCGGCCACGACATTGGTCTAAGGCGACCGGCCTAGCGGAAAACTATACGTGCTCCCTCTCGTACCCATATCGGCATTTCGCTCCAACTCATGGATTCGCTCGCCGCTGGTCGCCTTAGACCAATGTCGTGGCCGGGCCTTACCTGCAAATGCAATGAACCTAATCAAGTTATCACCGTTACTAAACTTGACTAAAGTGAATTTCGAACATATACGTAACTACGAGGAAAATTAGCTCGGTAATCGCTAGTGTTAAAAGTCCCCAATTCTACAGGCCTACTGCAAATTTCGAACATTAGTCTCTCTTACGAATAAATATTTCTTATATGAGGAACATGTGGTTAGAAAAGCACTAGGCCTAATAGAGCACAAAATAGGGAGAGGGCGCCCTCCTACTACCTGGTGGACCAGCATGACCAAACTCCTCTACGAGAGGAGAAACTGCCCGACCCGACAACCCAGGATGCTTAGCCAAGTTGCCAATCGCTAGCGCTTGCTAGCGCATCGTAGTTTTCCCTCTCTGTCACTCCTTCATATTAGTGCGACAAAGAGGGAAAACTACGATGCGCTAGCAAGCGCTAGCGATTGGCAACTTGGCTAAGCACCCTGAACAGAGCGTCCTGGCGCCGCAGAATCAGGAGAGCCGACCCTACATGAAGTGGGAAGAGGCAATTGTATTTATTTCTTATATTTACATTGCGCTGGTTTTTAACTTGCTAAGTTACATTGGTCTTGTTAGGTTCTTATTGTCAATTGCTTGTAGTAAACAGTTGTAGAGTTACCATTCGATTAAATTTTGACAGATGGAGAATTGCATTTACAGTACATTATCTACAGTATTATCAAACCGGAATCAGAAAGGGATTCGAAAGTACTGTTGACACAACAAATGACACAAAATTTACCGATGTAGTGAGTGATCAATTTATCTATTGTCTGTAAGTCTTTTTGAACTTAAACTACGAATAATATATATTATTCGTAGTTTAAGTATATGAATATAACTATGAGTAATTGAGTATATCCTAGATTGACTTATACACTGTTGTGTCAACAGTACGTCTGAATCCCATTCTTTTCGCGGTTTGATAATAGTTAGTTATAGTTCGTGAAATATAAATTGGTAACTTTCTACCTACATTATAGTAAAAATAAACATTCAATTTATATTTCTCGAACTATACGTCGAGAGTAGACCACATATTATAAGCCGGGTACTTACGTTATTGCAAATAGTAATTTTTCCACGGTAATTCTTTAGCCCTACAAGCGATTTCGAACCAGATCATTTATTGATAAGATCGCTCCCACAGTTATTAACAATCTCTAGTAGAAAACAGTTGCCGAGCGGGTGATTGACGACCGCTGGAAACTGTTACGACCGAAGGTTTGCGGTGAAGGGTATCAATTTGTCAGCTAAATTATAAAAAAACTTTATAATATTATGCAAGCATATGATACAGCTGATGCACATTTTGCGTGCAATGAGTAGGTACTTTTATCTTATTAGCCAGGTTTTTAATCTACCTATACTTTGACTTGGTAATTAAGAAAAAAGTCCATCGTCATTAACTAAGAAAATATCTAAACTGATTATGAAACAAGCTCTAAACCAATTTCCAATATAAATAGAAAACTACGATAGGTACAGTCGACGTCAAAGATATCATTACGGTTTAAGTGCCAAAAATATATTTACACGACCTTAATGTCAAGGCAATAAAGTCGTGTAAATATATCTTTGGCACCTAAACCGTAATGATATCTTTGACGTCGACTGTACATCAAATCTACTTGAACTTGCTCGTCATGGGTTAGCCCCTGTTTTAGAGCTCAGTTCGGCTATCGTTTTCTAGTAGTTATACATTACAAAATCAATAAAATTCTAAATACAATAGAATTTTGATATTTTATGTTCAATACAGTACCTACGACCTATGATATGAATTTGTCTGCTGTTTGGTGGACCTCACGCTCACATAGCGCCTCCTAATGCCAGAAAAAATATACAAAACGCTCATTGGGTTTTGTTCACGATCGAGTTTTATTAGTGATTGGAATATTTCACGGACACCTATTTTATTATTTCTGTATTTATTTGCACATTATTAAGCATTATAACATATGTAATTACATTAAACGACATCTCATTATCCTGTACAATGCTGTATATCACTTAATAACACGCACTGACAGCGTAGTTGAATGTAAAATTCATATTAAATTAAAAAATGCATACAGACTAATTACCATTCGATTTTTTTATCTTCGAATTTATTGGCTTCTGGCTGTCTCAGTGGCTTCCGCGATTTAAAAGACGAGTTTAAAATGAAGACCGGCAACAGGTTTTCTATATTTTCATCCGGTGTGTCACATGAGTGAGTATGCGCTAAGGTTGTCATTGTCGGGCCTGTGAAATAGTACAAAAACAAACACAGTACCTACCTATAGAGAAATCCTAAACTTTTGGGTGATAATAATAAGTCAGATGTTAAAAGACTGCTGCCACTTATGTCATGTATGTGAATGTGACCATATTTAAATGAAATATTGTGTTATCCTCTACCCGCCCAGAGACCTATAAAAAGGTCTCCTTAAACAAAAGAAATTATATTCTACTTCCTATACCATTAGGTAATTCAAAATTCACTGGCAAATTTTATTGTCTGGGCAGGAGGTTAAATTTATTAAAGCCAAAAATATATTAATTTATACGGTTTAACCGAATCACCGGCTATCTTCTTTTTCAGCCTTTTCGTGGTGTAAAAGTATGAAGCGTTGGGTTACCGTAAAGGTGCGTTTAAACCAAAAGTGCATTCGCTGTTCTAGCGCCCGTTCTAAGAAATCAACCAATCACGTTTTGTGTACCGATCGAATTTCGTAGAGTGGGAGGTTAGAACAGCTAATGCTCTTTTAGTTTAACCGCACCTTTAGCTAAAATCTGGCCTAAAACAGCTTAAAACTACCCCAATCAAGTTAAAACCACAAAAATGCTGTCGGACCTATGTTTATTGAAGAAGTAGATACTCAAATTGATCTGTATTACTAAATGTTACCTCCTAATATAATTACCACAGTTTACATATCTTTTATTTTAATGAATACGTTTATTGTTGAAAGCGCAGTAATTTGCTTCGGGCGGCGAAGGTCGGTCGGGCTAAGCCCGGGCCATATATGGTGATGCTGGCGGCGAGCTGACTGCCACTCAAACTACTGACTAGGTTTTCTGAGCGTTTACTGGTTGCATCCCAAAAATTGGGCTCGCATTGGTTATCATCATAATTTCAGCCATAAGACTGATAGCGCTATCCTTTGGATCTCCACATACAGCAGTTGGAAGCTGCCTGCATCCAGCGTCTCATAGCGATTTTCATAGGGTCGTCTATTCAAAGGAATAGTCCTTTCAAAATGGAAAAGCGTCAGAATGGACTCAAATGCAACAGAGCAGCAGCTGGCAGTAGTGTCATTAAAAGCTTAATTTCACTCTACTTATGGGTGCTAAGTTGATGTAGGTACATTGCATAATTTTATATAATTAAGGCGTTTTGCGGGCACTCCCTAAGTAAATTACAGTTTCTCTTAGATCGTATGCCTGAAATATGAATACCTATCTCAGTATTGGAATTGAATGAAACATAGTGTTCTTAGAATGAAAAGAAATAATTGTAAATGGGTCAATCACTTTGTTTTTTGTCACTCGTTGCCCTGGATACGTCCTCCTTAAAATCACAGTTTAATAGCATTAGAATTGACAAAACCTTGGATTTTTTACAGTTATGTGGCCCTTCCAAGGTGGTTCACCCACTAATCATGATAGATCTGCGACCATATATAACATGGACGTCTAACGCTAACTCAAAAATGCCCCCAAAACCAATTGTTCAATTGTGCCAAGATGGGCAGGACATATCGCTTTTGTTAACGCCGTGCATATTTCGGCGCAACATCTTTGACAAACGTTTATAGAATATAGCCAATCAAAACTTTGATGGGCCAATCACAACTATTTTTAAATGGCGGTTTAAGTTTTTATAGGTTGATATTGAAATTCATTACCGTGATGCATTGAAGAGGGGGTGACAGTTGTCAACTAAAATTCAGGCCCGTTTTTGATAGGCAATTTAGTATGGCGTGCGGCTTCCATGTTTTATTTGTTCGTAGTGATAGATATATTGATTGCAGATTGCAGGACACTTTATTTTAACAAACTATTCAACTGTTGTCCCCTGGGTGATGGATGTAACAAAATAGCAACAAAAAAGTTTTTTTTTTTAAATATAAATACCCAAATACCTATTCAATAACACAACTTTCAGCTTTGTTGGTTTTGGTCCACTTTCCATGCAACACTGTCCATGGTCCTTTACGATGTTTGATATCCGTTGTAGCCACATTTTGTACAAGTTTTCAGAGACTTACGCAGTAGACGTACGAGGATTAGAACTCACGACCTCCGGATCGAGAGCATGTAAAGCACACGTAAACTCGCCTACCGCTCGACGAAGGTCGGGCTAAGACCAAGCCTTATAAGGAGCCGCGGTGGGAGGCGGCGACACGCTGGCTGTTGCAACACTACTGTCTGCCGTCTAGCCTTCTTCTAACCTCATAAGTCGGTCTATTAGAAAAAGTGTTTTTAACGGTAATTGGGTCATTTGCAGAAAAAGTGTACCTTTTAATTTTTTTTGCTATCATGGACTGTAATACATCATTTTACTCGGCATCGTGCGTACTTTTCAGTTAGGAAACAAAAAAAATTGTCCCTAATGTCACGAAAATAAGTATGTAAATTGAGATTACTCAGTTTAGTTACTCCCATACTAAATGTATGAAACGAAATGTAACGAAACTGATAAAAAAAACTGAAATTTGTTACCGAATTTTTCATACCTTTAGTATGGGAGTAACTAAACCGAGAAATCCCAATTTACATACTTATTTTCGTGACATTAAAAGGTACACTTTTTCTGCAAATGACCCAATTACTATGTAGCTACTCAGCGAAGTCTCCAGGACTTCTCTTTCTCTATGCAAGTTTGTGAGAATATAAGGCGTAAAAGTTTAATAACTGACAAGATAGCATACCAGTTTCATTTTTATTTATACATAGAAGCTGTGAATAATGTAAACGTATAAGCATGTAACTAGTACCTACTTCTAATTGGAAAAAGTGTGTAAATAATTGGAAAAAGACCCAAAATACGGTCTACGTTTCTAAATATTACTACTTTCTATGTGCCTAATTATTAGATTTTTATGTTTTAACTGCTGTATGTTAGGGACGTCGTTTTAAAGATTTATCATAAAAGATAATTACCGTTGTGCAATAGAATAGTCTCATAAAAATTACCGATAGCCATTACCATTATGAGAACTATTATCTCGACCTAAAATCTAGACATAAGATATGTAATCTTTATTGCACAAATCAAAATAGGAACAATGGATTGCACAGTATTGCAATTAAGCGGCACAATCTTTTGCAAAAGACACGTGCGAGCAGTGTATGCAAGCATATTTATACATACATGCCCATTGACCGAGGAAAGGTTAATTCGACAACGTCGACAGGACGTTGCTGGTCTTTACGACTTGACTTTGGGTCAATGTGACTGGGTATACTAAAGCAGGTGCGTATCCAAGGGGGGGCAAAGGGGCACTGGTCCCCGATACTGAACCTAGGTATGGCTGCCCCCCCAGAACGAAATCCTGGATCCGCGTCTGTACCTAAGACTGTACTCGACGTGCAACACCATTATAACGCAATTGCACCGCGAAACGACACTAAAATAACCTTGAGGCACGTGTTACTGCAACTTTGTCGCTTCAGGTAGAACCTCAAATATATCACGTTTCCTACTCCGCTGGAAGGCCCGAGGCGTGACATTTGAGCTGCCATTTCACGGCGCCGATAAAAATATTATGAGGCATAAAATTATGTGCAACGATTCACTCGATTCGTGGTTTCTCCATTGTATAGTTGTTAGTTTCATTGCTTTTATAAACGAATGAACAAACACTAAAATAAAAGATAGAGTGAAAATTGCAATGTTCATACTATTTACATTACCCCCTTATTCATAAACGTCTTCTGACTTCGCAAGCCACTAAGTATTGTTTATCCCTGTCGGTCTTATTGGAATATAGGTAAGATCGAAAGGGACAAACAATACTTAGCGGCTTGCTAAGTTAGGAGACGTTTATGAATAAGGGGGTTAGTATGTAGCAGGGACCGTGATTTTCTCCACACAAAAAGAACGGTTCTTATTTTCGTTCTTTTTCGTTCTTTGGTATATAAATTAATGGAGTAATTTAAAAACATGATAATTATTGTAAATATCATAAAATATTGAGTAGGACATAAATAGTATAAAACATTTAGAAATATTGGGCTTTTTCGAGGTTTTTGTAAAATAACGGTTCCGGTCCCTGGTATGTGGTATACCAGGGCTCGGATACTGGTTTTTACTCCATACAAAAGAACGGTTCGAATTTCGTTCTTTTTTGTTCTTCGGTATATCAATTCTTTGTTAATGGAGTAATTTAAAAATACGCCGTTGGTAATTTCATAACATTTTGAGTACTGCATAAAGAAAATAAAACATTTTAAATATTGGGCTATTTCAAGGTTCTGGAAAAAAACCGGTTCATACCAGGTATACATACTAGTAAAGAACGTATGTAGCGTCTTACTCAAAGAACGTACGTAGCGCCTTCCTCAAAGAATTTATGAAGCGCCTACCTCAAGAAACTAATAATTTACGTAATATAGCAACGACACCTACTGCCATGTCTGTCATGTTGCTTTGCGCCGATAGCATTCCTCCTATCACCGCTTGTCCAATTAAGGCGAGAGGTTTGACCGCGCATTACTGGATCCAGTTTCCTGGCGTAAATCAATCCGTATAACAGCCAGCGATAGCTTGGAGCTGTGTAATGAACTACGTATTCCTAAAGAGTTTACACATTTACACCCTTTTATTCATAAACCTTTTTTCGTTGTCTTGTTTTATACGACTCTGTCACACTTTTATTTGCTGTTTTGACTCAACACATATAAAAAACCGGTGTAATGTTTTGTTTTCAATTTCTCATGAATGCATTAAAATCTAGCGTGAAAAAGAAATATAACTGATATTTCTTTAAAATCATGAATGCATTAAAATCTAGCGTGAAAAAGAAATATAACTGATATTTCTTTTTCACGCTAGATTTTAATGCATACATGAGAAATTGAAAACAAAACATTATCTCGTACAAAAATCGTAAAATAGTTTCAATAGTTCAGCCATGTACCTAAGTGTAACATAGTTATTTTCGCATTTACAATACCTATGATTTAGATTTAGATTTCTTATTTGCACAACATGAGACCCCGATGAGACCGCCTATTGTCTACCTCTAGTTAAGTCGCTACTTTTTCTGTAATTGTTTTCATTTATTGGGGTATGCAATAAAGAGTATTGTATAGTATTATATATAATTGCACAACATTTGATTACCATCTAACTGTAATTATCTTTTGATCGTTTCTGTCGCCGATAGTTCATCGCTTAGTCGCTTTTGGTGGGACAAGTTACTAGTTACTTACTAACTAGATTAGTTAAAGTAGTTTAGAGGTAAAATAAAGCTTCCTTTCATAGCTCTAGTTTTTGTGTCGGGCTCAGATTGTCGATATTACAGGCTCCGGACATTTAGAGGGTGATAAATTTTTACGAGTTCACGCCGAGAGTTGCAACAATGTTGTTAAACAACCAAGTAAAATATTTCTATGTCTCTATTAAACCAATACACAATTTCACTTGTAAAATGTTACGCAACGTTAGCATTAATGAAACCAGAAATAAAATATGTCCTGTTATGAACATTGCAGTTGTTGTGGACAAGTCTGCACTTTATTAAGATTTTGTCAGCCTCCGTAGCCTAGTTGGTAGTGACCCTGCCTACGAAGCTGGAGGTTCCGGGTTCGAGTCCCGGCGAGGGCAATATTTGTGTATTTATTTATCACAAATATTTGTTCCTTGGTCATGGCTGTCTATGTATTTAAGTAAGTAAGTAAACACTTTCTTTGAGCTTACCGTGGGAGCAAATCGATTTGTGTAAGATGTGAAAGATGTCCCAAGATATTTTTTTATTTATTTTGGAAATGTTCACCATACTGTGTTAGCGAAATTACTTGGAAGGGCTCATTACTAATCGTACCAATACATTATTCGTGACAACCCTAGTCATCAGACATTATAACAAAAAAATAGTAGGTCGATCGTGCTAAAATGCATGCAATTTCCAGTATTTTCCAGTAGGCGTATAACCGATCCCAAGTTTGCCGTTCGGGCCAAACACAGTCCTTATCAGCCATTTAGCGTTTTTTTCAAGTACATTGCGCCCCGCGGACTTACTTAGCATAACCGTTTTACATAATTACCGGCGGTGGAAAGCTCCATGGGATGTAATCGCAGAGATATTATCACAGGTAATATTGTTAAGCATTTTATAGGACTTTCGCATTGTAACTGCTGCTTGTGTTAGTTGGATGACATTTCTCTGAGTCGTTTTATTGTCCAGTTTATAATTATTATGTCCTAGATGTCATTAAAGATTTTATCCACACCCAGACTGTACAAGCTTTTATTCCGTGGGAATAATATTTGCAAAGGTGCCGAAATATAGGAAATTTTCTTGGAAACATGATAGCAAAAGATTGTGTTCTAAATGTGGAATAATGATATTGTTGCTCCAAATATTAATTAGATTATGAAAAAAGAAATTGTAAATAAGATGTAAGTAGGTCCACATTTGTGGGGTAATTTGTTAACTGACCATGATAACAATGCAACCACTCGGTAGGAAACAAGCATATATCACAACTGAATTCATTGTTTTGGTAATAATACCTAAACAGTAAAACTGCAAAACAATTGGCAAATAAGTGTCAGATTTAATTGTAGATAACAAAACCCCGAATTCGGTATCGTCTTGGCTCGTCCCAATCGATTTTCGTCAAGTTTTTAAATTCGTCCCATTCCCAAACATTATTTATTTATTCTCTACTTTTGTGAGTCGCTGTAAAGTTTGTTGTTCCTGCAAACTTCTTGTAACGGTACTGTTATGGTTTTACAGCGCATTGTTTAAACTGTTTAATTTTTTACATGAATATTTAATTAACTTAAATATTATGAGTATAAATAGATAATTAATATCAACTTTAAATACAGTCCCACTAAACCGTTGACGCTGGGCGGTAAATTTAAATACCAATTACTAGTCAAACGCTGACCCGGCCAGGCAATTTGTTGTCAAGTCACATGATCTATGAGGCCCACAACTAGGAAATAGCATGCGCACGTTGCCATCATTACGTTCTATCAGTAACTAATATCTGCATGCTAATGGGAGTTATATATGTGATCGGAACGTATCCTGTAAGTTACGTTAATTTCATAAATAACGGCATGCTTGCAATGTAGTAGGCTTAGCACGTGATTGGTGCGGCAGTATGTTGCCGCAAGATAGACTATCCGTACCACTTTTAAAATTATACAGGGTGATTTTCACCGACCAAATATTAGAGGTGAATTTAATTCAGAGGTCATATTGATGAACTTTTACTATGATAACGACATCCGATTCGAGAAAAAAAATCTTATTCCATATCTCCGCCTACTTAATATGTCAGGGTTTGTATGGAACATCCCATTTTTTTTTCTCGTATCGTATGTCGGCTTGGCTAGTGAATAAAAAAATCACCATGTATTTATAGTTAGTGAAAGACGGGAAGACTATCTAGCGGCGACATAGTATCGCACCAATCATGTCCTAAGCCTGTATGGAATCGAAGAATTGGAACATCACCAGTATCAGAATTTCAAATTTCAACAAACAATTTACATGTCAGTCACAAACTAATAGTGCCTAGGAATTAGTAAATCAATGTGAGATATTCTTTTCAACATCTTACTCGTAACACTTAGCTACCTAACTTTACCTATGTAATTGTCTAAGAAATGAATTTGAATACACGGTGTTCAATGAGTGATACTCAGCAACTTTTAGTATGGAACCAACCCCTAAATCGCGAAAAAAACGTTGAACATATTGGTTGCGTTGCATCTCGACATTATGTATGGGAAAATATTGGTTACGCGATCTCGATATTATGTATTCCCATACACAAGTGATTTTTTTTTTTGCAATGTCGGCGTTGTTTATACTAAAAGTTTTTCAGTATGACGGTGCGTGCGAGGTTATTAGTGACTCATGAAACACCGTGTATACACCAGATTCAAAATTCCAATTGATCTGTCTGAGCCACAGGCGGCATGTAGTAACCCCACAAAGCCGGAAAGAGTGAATCTGATCGGCGTAATCGCCGTAACTCGACTCTTCTACATTTACGCGTTTGTGCGGCTTCAATGCGTTCGCTGCGTTAAATGTTTTTTGTATGTAAAATAGTGGCTTTATTTAGGTGCACGCATAACAAACATAATATAGGTACCAGGTATCCATGTTTAAACTGTTTTTATTCCGCTACCTGAATGCTGTCTGGAAGAGATCGGTTTTTAGCGATAAGACCGACCATTGTAATACCTTTAGGGTCTCACCAAACCAATCGACGCGGAGTCGGCTTTCGCCGAGTGTTTTACACCACACTATTCGCATTTAGCCGATCGACCGTCTCCGCTGTTGAACACCTGCGTTAAGCAGTCTCACTCTCCGTGCGGCCGTAGAAACGCTCGATCGCCTGCGATTTGCTACCGCGACAGTTGTAAAGCGGCGGTCGGCTCTCCCGTGCTCCGTCCTGCCGTCGAGACGTCAGACAGCACGCGTACAGCCCCTGAGTCCGACGAACAGATAGATAGGACAGCGGGTGATCGGCAATCGTAAATCTCATTTTTGGAGACTAATTGTTAGTAACTAGTTTGAAATTGAACAAACGTGTATGATTACGACATTATTACTTCGTGTTGTCAGATCTATTGCAGATTTTAATGTGGGTAATAATTCAAATGAATAAATACAAACGCATCAGTAGCTACTTCGGCCGTCGTCGGCTCTTTTCGGCCGTCGTTAGCTATGTTCGGCCGTCGAAGACGCTGAACGGCTTCCGCCAGCTCTGACCGGTCCTTATCGTAGGTACTCGGCCGTGATCGGAGCCGTTCAACTCTTTCCGGCACCGTACGGCGGTATTAGGAGATTGAGGAATGCGAACGTGTGCATTAGGCTGCAAACGGGGTCGTACAAATGCGAACAACTTTATGGCAAAACGCCGTTTTCCCGTCGAAAGACGTCGTTTCGCGTGGGCCGAGCCGATTTACGATGTCCTCGCTCTTATTGCGTTGACATAAAGCTTTTTCCGTACGCGATTAGCCGAACAGCGTCGACTAGTTTGGTGAGACCCTTATTTGTCATATTGCGTGTGATGGTGTGCAATAAAGACTATTGTATTGTATTAAAATAATATTTTTCTAGTTTCTTTTATTACATACATATAAGGATATGTACACTGACCCCATTTAATGTCAGGTTTCAATAGGTCAAAATAAGATCGTACCAAAAAAAATGTTTGATAAATGTTTGTAGTGCCGACTGTACTTTATTTAGATATTTCATCCAGTACTCTTTTGAATAAGACGAGTTTAAGAAACCCAAAGTTGACAGTGTTACATCCGTCGTTTTGTTTCCAAGTTCCTATGGCTTTCCGATGCACTCATCAGACCAGCGCTTTGATATCACTATATCTCATTCTCATGCGACTTACATACGTGTACATCATCACTACATACTCTACATAGTATAAAATAAAGTCACTTTTTCTGTCCCTATGTCCCTTTGTACGCTTAAATCTTTAAAATTACGCAACAGATTTTGATGAGTTTTTTTTTAATAGGTAGAGTAATTCAAGAGGAAGGTTTTTAAGTAGGTATAGTACCCGTGCGCAGCCGGGGCGGGTCGCTAGTACAAAATATTAGCTTAATCGGTTACCGCGAAGTGGATAACTCGCAAGGTTTCATAATGCAACTACATAAAAGCTTGTAAAATGAAACACAACAATGCAACGATCCTTCTTACTCTCATTGACACCAACGACAACAATAATTGACATTCAACTTTTTAAAATAGTGTAAGATGCGATCACACAACCGATTCCTACCAGCTTTGCGCCCACGCCCGTCAACGCGTATGATATCTCAGATAAATAGCGGATCAGGCTAATCGCACTAATGAAGCGAATTGTACACAATTTTCCTATCTGTACACTTTTACGCCTTATTCCTAAAAATCCTAAAAAATCTTTACATATTTGTACGCCTACGGCAACGACTCGCGCTCTGACTTGAAAGCTAATGGTAGGTACTAAGTGACCAGAAAACAACCTAGGTATGTTGTTAGTGTTACGTCGTTCTTTTCGGCAATGTACAGTCGACAAAAAAGTCTCCTTTACAGCTCACAAGTGCAAGCATCTTACCACGGATGCGCGATACACACATAGAAACTCGCATGCAACGAACACTCATGCTGCCGCGTATGTGTGTGTTATCTATAATTTCAAACTAAGTAGTCTAGCTACGCGAGGGATGAGTTCACAATTTTTGCCCGTTAAATCGACGCTGCGGTGGCGCGGTTGGTCTAACGCTGGCTCTTAACCCAATGATCTGGGTTCAAATCCGATGCTAGACGTTATGGCGCACTTGATTATTTTTTCATGTTTTTAGAAATTGAATAATAACAACTATAACAAGTCGGTAGAATCATTTGACTAATAAGAAACAAGAAACCCGTTTCTTAAACAGCTGGAAGCGGGTAGATTGTTCATGTTTCGAATATTAGTAGAATTGCATGATTTGTATGCTGCTCATGGTTTAAATATGGATTACACTTTACAGCGTAGATTTCGATAATTATGATAGGTTTTGTTATGATGGTGAAAGGAAACACTTGTCTTCTATGAGTTCTTTATTAATGTAGAATAATTTCTTATTTAAGGAGCACATTAAATGCAACCAGTCTAAGCGCCATCTTGCAAAGGAGAGAGTCCACAGACCCAATATACTATACACAACTATACAAAACTATATGAGTATTAAGTACCAACCTAACATCCCTTTCCTTAAGTTTAATTAAACAATTATACAATATTAACTGACCAGTATTTAAATAAAGTTAATATCTCCATCCAATATGCTATGTTAGAGTATTGTCTTAACAATGTAATATTTTATCTTTAAATTTGACAGTCTTTCCTTTTAACTGGTCTTTCTTAAATTTTTAAATGTTTTCTAAAAACTACATTCACTTTATAATAATCTTTACTCTAAATTTAACATTCAGTTATGTAACGCTTTGGAGGGTTGACAACACGGCCTGATCTAGTTGTTACTTTACCAGTTGGTACTGGTACTGGAGTTCCTGTCTCCCGCCTCGCCTCTGCCACCTCAGTATTTGTTTCCTTTTGTGGTGAGCAGGATCGCATAGGAGACACTCGTGTCAAGTCACTATTTAAGATACTATAGTTATGAATGAGATGAACCCTGTTTCTTACATAAGTTACACCATTATTATTTTTTATTATATACGACCTATTGTTACCTAGTCTCTTTACAATTACAGCTTTTTCCCATGTACTATGAGGATTTTTCTTATAATATACCTGATCACCTGAATACAAAATAGACAATGGTCTAGCATTCCTATTGTAATATCTAGACATCTCTTTATTGTTTATAGTAGCAGATTTCTGATATTCATGAAATGTCACTGCTTTAGGTCTGAGTTTGCTAAGGCTTGTAGGTATTTTACTTCTTAATTTTCTAGACATCAACAATTCAGCTGGTGACAACATATGATTTTTTGCTGTGTTTCTATACTGTAACAAAGATAAGTAAGGATCTGACCCATCTTCTTTACATTTTTTCAGCATGTTTTTTATAATTTTTACTGAACTTTCAGCCTGACCGTTAGACTGTGAGTGGTAGGGAGAGGTTACAATGTGTTCTATATCCCACTCATGTAAAAATGATTTAAATTCTGATGACTGGAAAGGAGGACCCCCATCTGACACTAATGTCATGGGTATTCCATGTCTGGCAAATATTGACTTTAAGTTTATGATGACATTTTGAGCTGTACTATTATTTTTTAACATGGCTGTTTCTATATACTTTGAGTAATAATCAGTTACTACAATATAGGTCAAGTTGTCAAAATGCATGAGATCAATACCTACTCTCTGCCAAGGATATGTGCTTATCTCATGGTTCCTTAAAGGTTCTTTTTGATTACTAGGTTTGAACTTAGCACAGATGCTGCATTGTTCAACTACATTTTTTATATCAGCAGACATATTAGACCAATATATTGAATCTCTGGCTAATCTTAGACACTTACTTATCCTCTGATGCCCTTCATGCAATTTATTTAATGTATCTTTTTGCATGGACTTTGGAATAATCAAATTTGACCCTTTGAACAATAAATCCCCAATGACATGAATTTCACCCTGTATATTCCTAAAGGGTTTCACAAATGAGTTGATTTTATCTTTACTATTGGGCCAGCCTTCAAAATAATATTTTTTTAATAATTGGAGTGTTTCATCATCAGTAGTTGCCTGCAGCAATCTACTTTTGTACTCTGGACTGATTGCTAAATTTGACTCAATTAAATTTACATGATAAGATGTGTCAGATTCATTATCAGGAATGAAATGATCCTTTAAGGCCGCTCTAGACAGAGTATCAGATATATACATTTCCTTGCCAGGTATATGTACAACTTCTAAATCATACTTTTGTAAAGTTAGCATCATACGCTGCAATCTTGCCGGTACCTCATGCAATGGCTTCTTAAAAAGATAAACCAAAGGTTTGTGATCTGTGTGCACTATGACTTTACGTCCGTATATGTACTGATTAAATTTTGAACATCCAAACTGGATGGCAAAAAGTTCTTTCTCGATTTGAGCGAAATTCTGTTGAGACTTGGTTAATGTCTTGCTACTATAAGCAATTGGTTTGTTATTTTGCATAATTACTGCACCCAGCGCTGACTTGGATGAGTCTACCGACAAGACTAGAGGTAAATTGACATCATAATGCGCTAATACTGGCGTGTTACATATTACTTCTTTTAGTTGACAATATTCTTTTTCATGGTTGCTATCCCACTGCCATTGTACATCTTTTTTCAACAAAGATCTCATGAGCATGGTCTTTGCTGACAAATTATCAATAAAACAACCTACAAAGTTAACCATCCCAAGGAATCTTTGTAACTCTTTGACATTTCTAGGACTTGGCATTTGCCTAATTGCCTCTACACGTTCTGGACTCACTTTGACACCATTTCGATTAAACATATATCCCAAGAATTCAATTTCAGACACTCCAAATTTGCACTTTGACTTATTTAATTTTAAATTGACTTGTCTAGCTCTATCTAATACTTTTTTAAGCCTTTCATTATGAATTTCTGGTGTCTCCCCGTAAACTAAAAAATCATCAACAAATATGAGAACACCTTCTATGTCACCAAACAGTTCACAGATAACTCTGTAAAAAATCTCTATTGATGCATTTATACCAAATGGCAGCCTAAGATATTTATATCTACCAAAGGGAGTCTGAAACGTGCAGAGTTCAGAACTTTCTTCATCAAGTTTCAAAGACCAAAAGCCAGAAAATGCATCTAAGTGTGAAAAACAAGTAGCACCTTTTAATTGTGATCTAATTTCATCTATGTTTTTCAATGGATAATGTTCTCTCATAATATTTTTATTTAAATTTCTAGGATCTAGACATATTCTAAGCTGACCTGCTGACTTAGCGGTGACTACTACAGAGTTGACCCACGCTGTAGGTTTTGTGACTTTTTCAATGACTTTCATGTCCTCCATGCGATCCAGCTCATTTTTCAGGTCCTTCAGAAGTGCGAATGGTACCTTTCTCGGCGGATCAATGCTTGGCACAGCATCTTCCTTTAGTTTTAGATGGCAGACGGGAGGCAGACACCCCAGACCCTGAAAAACATCATTATATTGTGTGAGCATTGGACAGTTATCTGCTTGTTCTAACCAGTAGACACGTTTGACTATACCTATATCTTTACAACTATCAAGGCCTAAAATGGTTTTACCTCTTACAGGTGTTACTGGAAATATTATTTTTTCTACTCTGTTATAGAAATGACATTCCAATTCACATTCACCAATTATTGGGATCTGATCTCTATATGCGTTAATACAAATTGAAGTTGGTTTAATATTGTTAAGTCCTAAAGTTTCATAAGTTTCTAGTGACATTAAATTGGATTCTGCCCCAGTATCTAATAGACAATTAATATCCCGACCATTGACATTGACTTTCAAGTACCATGACTCTTTCTTTTTTGTTTGTTGCTTTATGTGCCCCACAAAGAACCTCTCAGAGCAGTTAGCATTGTCATCATCGAGGTTATTTAGTTCCAGCTGTCTAATATGTTTATTTTTAAAACAAAATTTAGCATAGTGACCAAAGGAATTACATGACCTGCATTGAACGTTGGCTGCTGGACACTTGAAACGATGGACTTGCCCACAGCGTGCACATGTAGACTGCTGACCTCGCTGCGATGACCCGGATGAAGCTGGTTGACTGTGGTAGGACTGACTCGATGACTGGTATCCAGACGTTGCTTGACTTCTTGAATTAGACTGATTTCTTGACATTGACTGATTTCTTGACGTTGACTGATTTCTTGACGTTGACTGATTTCTTGATTGACTATTTGACCTTTGACGAGTGTGACTGCGGTTGTGACTTCTGCCCCTTAGATATGATACATCTTTCAATGCATTGTTCTCCTGTACTATTCTATCAGAGTCTTGTTGAGCCGCGATGACAGCTTTTGCAAGCTCACGCATTCTGGAATAAGACAAATTGGGCTCTTGTAACAATCTCTGGCGAACATGTGACAGTTCAGAATTCATGTTTGCTATAAAAATATCTCTGATTAGCGATTCTCTGAGGTCTTTAAATTCACAATCTTTGCTTTTATTTTCTAGATCTGTTATGAAATCGTCGATGTTTTCAGATTTCATCTGCCGCCTCGTGAAAAACATGTAACGGGACATTGTCAAATTCTTCTGTGGCTCAAAATGCTTATCAAATTTATTCTTAACTTGCTCTAATGTACCTTCATTTAAGTCTAGGTTGAAAGAATTGAATCTTTCCAAACCTTTAGCACCCATTGAGTGTAACATGATTGCTATTTTCCTCTTGTCGTCGGCTTTGTCCAGTCCTGATGCCAGTAGGTATATGTCGAAACGCTGCCACCATCTTTTCCATTCTTCAACATTATTATTTGTAGTGTCCGATGAGATCATGAGCTTAGGTAAAGACGTTCCTAGCCCATTCGACTTCATGTCTAAATCTTGGACGCCGTCCGCCATTGCCGACTGTTGAGATTCCTGTGTTCTGTGACGTTTTCTTCCGTTTCACTTATTCCACCACTTCTGACACCATGTTATGATGGTGAAAGGAAACACTTGTCTTCTATGAGTTCTTTATTAATGTAGAATAATTTCTTATTTAAGGAGCACATTAAATGCAACCAGTCTAAGCGCCATCTTGCAAAGGAGAGAGTCCACAGACCCAATATACTATACACAACTATACAAAACTATATGAGTATTAAGTACCAACCTAACAGGTTTAACGTATAAGTAGCATGTTAACGTGTTCAGACAAGCAATTTCAATGTTATCAAAAGATGATGTTAGGCTTACTTACCAACTCGACGTCTTTGTAGACGAGGCACTTTACTGGGAATACCTACAATGCTTCCCCAATGTTTCAATAGTTCTATGCTAAGATGTGATTGTTACCTACTATTTTTTTTAATGATATACACATAAATATACTTTCCCCATTTGCAGAAAAAAAGCCTTCTACGGTGAAGTTTATCGTATTTAAAAAAAATTACTTGCAGGATACTAACTTTTGATTTTTTTTATAAACTATAACTAATAATAATAATATTGTTTTATATTTACACCCAAGTTAAATAAGGATCTGTAGGACAGGTATACCTACTTAGAATGTTTTTTTTTATTATAAGCCGCACGTGTGTAATAATAAACAAGAAATATGTTGGTTTTGTTAATCCCTGTTTCATCATTGAGCTTTTTATTTTAAATATCAAGGTTCATCAATTAATTTAGATAGTCTGCGAGGGGTTAATATCAGGATATTATGAGGATGTTATGTATTAGTTCAATTCTGGGGACGTTTGGCATAGTTTTTTTAAATTAAATATACAGAATAAAAACACGAATTGATTAAACAATTTGTTTATTAGGTATTATACTTTGAAATATTATAATATAACAAAATAACAATTTTATCGACCAACATTTTTCTATACCTAAATTGTTGTTTTAAAAATTGTATTTGCAATCGCTCCTATAGTATACCTACTGTAAAATGTGATGTTGATCATCTACAACATTAGCACACACCTATATTATATTTGCCAAGCATTGACAAGGAAAAATACATGAAATAAAACAATGGAAAAGGATTTTATCGCATCAGTCATCTGTAGATCAACCTTGTAAAGTGTTCGAAACGTCATGATGTAATGAATAATTAATAAATATACGCGATATAATCCGTTTCCATACAGTTGATAAATTAATGCTAAGTAACATTTAAAACTCTCACACATTATTAGTAGCATTATATTCATTTGCTTATATGTTACCTGCAAGGTAATTGAAATATTGTTTACTCGGTAATTAAAACAAAAACTGATACACATGAAACATTAATTAGAATGCCTTAATTATAAAATACTTAATTCCCCTCACATAAATAAGTTACATGTTTTTATTATCTATCTACCTACAGCCTATAAAAAAAGAATTACATAAACTGGTATTTATATGTAAATTTCTAATCGCAACATATTCTAGAGCAATAAAATTACAGCATTTAATATTTTAAAATGCTGTAATTGCATATTTAGTAAAATAAACATTAAAACTTTGCCACCAAGAGAAATTACCGGATATGATATGTTCGACATTCGTCACTCAGCAAATGATAGAAAAAGTAGGAAAGCAATAAATCAAATAAAAATTTAAAAAATTAAAAAAAATAAAATATTTTTGAGCTTATCAATGGTCAAATGAATAAGCATGCTTTGTCAGTTAGTTAGTAACTAACTTCATCAGCAATAACATCATTAAACACATTGGATTGCCCATTAACTAGTTGACTATCAAATGATTTAAAGTTATGTCAGGAACGTTTGAAACATATCAAAATCTATTTTGTCATACAATTTTACTTATTATTTTACTTTTATTTATTTATTAAAACAAAAGTGACATGACATTACAGCAGAACACCAATGCGTCATGAAACTAAAATTACACTATTGAAAAAAGATACAGATACACATCACATAATACAAATCAAAAACATTAATTAGATCTAGATTTACGATGTTCAATTTTATATACCTATATTTTGCCTGTATGTTAGGCAAAATATTATGGTAGAATGATTAGGCATTTTAAATATCTGTTAAGTAAAAAAATGTAAGTAAAAACCTATTAAAAATTCAAAAATGTTGACTAATTCAATAAATTGTTTTAATATTTATATTTTCTTATCGTGTAATCCGGCGAGATAATATAATAAGGCAGTGCTAGATTATTTCAATTTTATTGTAAATCATACAAACGTTATGTAAATAACAAACATGCATTAGCTATGTCACCAGTTTTATATTTTATAGTGAAATCAACTGTTTTGAATGTTATGAGGACAATCTTTGTATTGTTTTTTTTTTTTTATTCAAACTATCTGTATTTTCGGTTACAAAATTAGCCCACGTTCACTTGATCTAACAAATCAAAGTAAAAATAAAGTTATCAATTGAACAAATTGGATACTAGTCACAACATAACAGGACCTGGGTCGCATTTTATAAAGTTACATTTTACCGGGATTGCGACTTCCAACTTGCACCAGCTCCCCGGGCCCCATCGATGACATCCAGCCCCAATACCCTAGAGTCAAACTACCACCTAGCCGTACAAGGTAAAAAGTTTTTTTCACAATAACGCTCACCTTTTTTCTCCACAAAATTTTACGGCCGTCTTTATCCGACTTAAACGATTTTTCGTCAGTAGGTAAATATCACTACGTTATTACACCAATCAAAGTCTAGATATTTCATTGCAAATTGCAGTCTGTTATCTATGTGGTCCCTTGTCAGCGCAATTTTTTTCGCGGGTCTTCGACATCTTTATCCAGACGCGCTTAAGTGGTTCCGCACGGTCTGCAAGGTCACATCATGCCTGGCTGCTGTCACACGGGTGCTGAGAAACGGGTCGTTTGAATGTGACGCAACAACGTCCTGATGAAGCATAGACGCGTCAGTATACGCTCCAGGATTCGGGCCGAAATGCTTTGATTTCACATTTCCCGTGTCAGCAAACCGGCGAACCCACAGCCTGTTGGTCTCTGCAAAGTAAATTTAGTATAAGATTAACATGTTTCGTAATTTATTGAACGTCAAACGTGTCAATATACTAGATAAATAATAGGTAAATGATTATATTTTTAATTGAAATTATTTATTCACACAAAAACCATGCGTTTCTTTTAATAAGTAGCTCTCTAAGATTATTACTTACTGATATCATTCATCTTCGTGCGATTTCACTTAACGAAACGTTCTGTTTATGAACAATAATATATAACAATAATTTCGACCCGCTTCAATCCGGAATACGCGTATTCTCCATGTTAATACAAAACAATCAAAATCAATAGGTAACAAGAAAGTTAAATGAACAATGCTTGCAACGAAGGTCGGTTAGCAATGAAATGAAATTTAATGCCATAGCCATTACCCACAATATTGTTATAACGATAGGTATATATTGCGGGTAGATTAATAAAATATCCACCTCATTCAAGTAAAGGTAATTGGCGTCAAAGAATTTGAATGGTAGCCTACGATATTAAATATAATTAACTTTGAACCTTAATACTAATGACACAAAGTTGTAACTAACGTGAAACTAGACAATAGCCTTTTTATAAAATAAGGCGACATATTTTTTAGACTTTAGGCGAAATTGAATCTTGAATCAATGTATTATCAAGGGGGTGTCACTCCGCGATTCCGTCGCGCGGGCACAAGTACATGCAGAGCGCCCCGTCTCCGTGGTCTATTCAATGGTTGGCGCGCGCTGTCTCGGAACGCACGTTTAAATTTGCAACGCTGGTTCGTCACGTATCGTGAAATATATCGCTTGCAAATATTAGGATTAATTTATACATGTACATCTTAAATGAAAACGCAGAAAATATACTGCATAGCAGCATGTTGCAATAATAATAATGTTAATTTTCATGACGCGTTTTTCGCACAGCCGATGCGTTTGAGAGATACTAAAAAGTAAGGAACATAATAATATTATACTTATTACCAACATTCGTAGTAAATTAAATTCTCAAAAACTCAAGTCAATTACAGACAAAACGGTTTATTTTCGGACAAATTTGTCAGTAAAAAAGCGGCACATTTAAATAATGTAAAAAACTTCGTTCTCACATACTATTATTGAATTTCGCGCCTTTTGTCCTAACATATTATTTGGTTGTCTGACTTTATTTCCATAGTATCAAATAAGTACATAGTTATAAGAGAAAATGCCGTATTACGTCTGCCTTACGATTGTGATTAAACCATTACTTATTTATGCTGCTTTTGTAATGAATGCGTAGGTACCTAACGTAATTCTTTTTTTTTAAATACATTAAACAGATATATTAATTTCTGCACACCTCACATACTGTCTACAGTGTCTACAGATATTTTTAGAATGTTCGTGTTATTATTAGGATAAAGTTAGCAAAGTCGTGTTGCTATCTCACTCACACCTCAAACAATGCCGCCCGGACACGCGCGGCCGAAGCACAAAGAAGGTGCCGCCAAAGTTGAGACAAATATTTTTGAATCACGTGTATGAAATGCGTAGATAAATTCTATAATCACACATGAACTAAATGGTTCAATTAGCTATCAAGACGAATGCTATTAACGCCGTAGATATCATTGCAGTAATGTATTTGTCAGACGCCTCATAGCGCTGTTCGTTATTTTATTAGATTTCAATAATTGACAACCCTGTTTTCGACGGCGTGCGGCTTATAAGCGACCTTTCCGCCACGCAATACGGCCCATTTTAGCTGCTCGCGTCGCCTCGCGCGTCGTTTTGTTTGGTAATAATAATTGTGTAGGCACATAAAAAGCCGGCATTTGTGAACATCAAAGCAGTGAAGCTTCTGTACTTTATATATTCTGTGGTATTATGGTCTTACAGTGTGAACATGTTTCTAAAATCTGTATTATTTTGTAAAGTAAAGTTTATGATAATTATGATAAGGTAGAAAATACAAGATCTTAAATTTGAACTATCACGCACACTAGCACAGGACTTCTTCGCAGTGTGTGTCGTGCGTCTGAGATAACTTGTTAGTGTGCGGGGCCTGTAAAGGGCGCTCTTTTGTCGACTGTACAGTCGCTATCGGAGCGGCCACGGTCACAGAATATATAACACGGTGCTTAAAAATATCCAAACATGCACTCTAAAAGTGCATTTAGACCAAACCAGCATTCGCTCATCCAACTCTACGAAATTCGTTAGTTACACGAAACGTTATTCGTCGAAATTCGTTTATTTCGTAGAGTGGGGGACAGAATGTGTGCTCGTTTGATCTAAATGCACCTTAACGCCATGACAATATCAGATATCGGAGGGCACACTTACCATTCCGATATAAGTGATGGCGATTCTAGGATATACGTACAACCAACTGTATTCCCTCGCAATAAAAACTGTTTATAATCGTATCAGTGAATCAAATTGTTAACGTACATTTCAAAAATAGAATCCTCGCCTTTACACCTTCGCAATAACGACTATTTATCAATATTTACATGAAAGGATACTTCAACTTTATTCCCGGCATGGATATTTCTTTTGAAATGGAGTGCATCGTTTACGATGACAGTTCTATATTAACCACGGACAGGATTATTTTAATAAGCCCTGACGTTGTCAGTTCGTTAAGTCTACTTCAGCATTGGATATGTCAGGATGTGGAGAATCAGATATATTCGATATGACATAAAAGAATATAACTCCTTACGTGTAAAGTACTCGTTATGACCAAGTATAAGTATAATTATACCTATTCAATCATAATTTATGTCATTTAACGCGGTTCAGTAAAAACTTGTGGCAATGATTGGTTTTATTTTATGCTAAAAAAGCGATTACAAATCTTGAAATAGGCATGAAGTAGATTTATTGTTACTAGGAATAGTACCTATATGGATTTAAATATCAAAATTTTTTTGTTACCGTAGAACTATCTGTGAGTCCCTATAATTGGGTTCCTGTTTCCAGTTTTTTTAGCCGTTGGTTCTCCAAATATGTAAAAAAAAAGTGAGTTGGTCAAATTCACTTGCTCATCTGCTTAATAAATAATTAATTTTTCTCTTTTATTACGTTGAAAATATACCGCTGACTTGACAAAGTGAATCGTTTGAGTACCTATTTTCTCTATTTTTCAATACATTTACGAGCATCTAAACAACTAAACAGTGTTTACATTGCATTATTGCATATCGCTACCCCAATATTAAACGGTTCTATGTTAGATTTATGGGGTAATTAGACCCTTATCATATAATTATTGGGGCAGCGATATTACATTAGGGTTTATTTCTACCCAGCTATCTACCGATCAAGTTTTTATAAGTATTTCTACAATTATAAAAACCACAGCAGTCATTATATATTCCGTTATGTATTATATTCCTTCGTTAACAAGTCATCGTGAATCTTCCCTAGTTGGGACCTACTGGAAGACTACTAACTCCGAAGTAGCAGCACAATATTTATGATATCCGCCACTCGCTTTTCGAGTTGTGACTGCTGGTGTCACTCCGTGGTAAATTAGTTCCTGTACCTGTTCTGATAAGCTGGGTTTACTGTTACCTTAGCAAAGCAGAGTATTCGCTTCTTAGTGAAGTGTCATGGTAAAAACTTTCAAAAACTTCAAGGGAAGCCTCCCTAACTGACCAAAAAACCTAACCTAAGAGTCACCTGTAGTAGACCACGAACCCTATAGTGTTCGAATCGTCGGGATGGAGTTAAATTAATTAATAATATATACGCGATTTAATTCGGTACAAGAGTTTTCTTTCATAGTTTAAATTATGACCATTTGCAAAATAAAACTAGCGTGTCCAATCGATATAGGATTGTTGTACGCTCTATCCAGACGTTAGTTAATATGTAGATACATATAACTACACATTTGTTATAAAATTTTTGCTGCCAGGTATGCGATTTTTTGACACAGCAGCGACAGGTGCCTACCAGGGATGTAACGGATGTGTTTTAACGGATGCGGAAACAGAAGCAGAAGTTTTGAATTTAGTTTAACGGAAGTAGAAGCGGAAGCGGAACCGAAAACAGAACCGAAACCAGAAGCGGAGCTCGAGTGAGAGCTAAGTAGACGAGATGTTAAGGGTAGGTAGAGAGATGGCAAGCGGAGAAATGAACGAATGATAGGTATAATAGGTACAGGTAGGTAAACCTGTTGGTTTTGGATGTACGCCGTAAATGATGATGTGTAAAATAAAACGGAAGTTCCGCAGAAACAGAAGCGGAAGCAGAACGTTCCATCCGCTACATCCCTAGTGCCTACCTAGCCCATCTTAGGGCTTAATTTTATCTCACTTATCGCGAATAGTCAGAGGGCGATGAGAAAAGCGCAGGACTTGTATACCTACTGTGTCACCGGTTGTTTACTGATAACTAGAATGGCGTAAAAGCCATACTGCAGTATTAACATTTGTTCTTTTGACTGAAGACTGGTCTGTTGAGACTAGTTGTAGTATGACGCCTGGATGGATTACTTACGGTGATGCCGGAATAGATAGGATTTTATGTTATGACATGCAATTTCTTTTTAACATTACTAGATTCGGTACTTAGCTTTATGTAATTAACACATTTCTATCATTCATTTGCTGGAATATGTTCCATTTTCTCTTAAAATGAGTACTTTAGTTATTTACTTGTCGTAGTATCTTATAGCGGGACTAGAAAAACCTAATGTATAACAAAGTAAATCCTCAGCGGACATGTTTTTATTACGTTTAATATTTTACATGAATTGTCAAAAATAGTTTTGTAATTTAATTGCACGCACGCCTCTGGCAAACATCGGCAAAAACTTGTTAGAAAAATTATCGTAACTTAATGGTTCCTTGACGCAATTATCGCACGCAAGACGAGTCTAAAATTGATTTTATACATATTTATGACGTATCTTAAAAATAGATATTATTTTAATAACAATCATAGCAAATAATCATTAACATCCAAAAATTTGAAACGATTAAACTGCCACGATCTACTGAACTGAATCGTGATAAAATATTCGCGATGTATCAGTTTCATAGAATAACCGTCAAAAAATTAAAATCCAAACCAAAACTGAATCGCATTTTAGAGCTCATGGTAGCCCTCCTGTTCTTTAACAGAATAGTCAAATAGGACTTATAGATATACGTCCTTGTAAGTCTAAATAGCGTTTAATATTATAAAATTTCCTTCCCCCGCAGCCCCAACCCGCGCACCCCCCGCTGGCCCTGCCCGCGCCGCCGTCTGCGCCCGCGCCGGCCGCCTCGCTCGCCGCTGCGCCGCGCACCATCGTCATCCACCGCCCGGACGCCCGACACGGCTTCGGGTTTACCTTGAGGCATCTGGTCGTCTACCCACCGGATTCACTGCAGGTTAGTTGGATTTGATCATCATTTCAGCTGGAAAAGGTAAACTGTTGGACAGGCTAGTGGATGGGTAGCAGCATCCTTGTAATTCCAGTCCACTGTGATGGCTAATTATGCCCTATAACCCCCCAAATTTGGAGGGGTCCTTTGTCCAGCAATTGATGAATGCTGCTAATTGCAATTACATAATGTAATTCTTTTTGTGTAGGTATGTTGTACCTACAACCATGGTAAAGCTTCTGAAAGACTTTTTTCATGATATCATGACATTATCAAATATCTTAATTTTGTTGACCCATGAGCATTTGTAACGTTGCTTAATAAAATAAAACATCATTACAATTATGCCCTGTGCTGGTAAAGCATCTATCCTATTTACAGCATGAATAAAATCCCCAATGGGTGTTACAATTACAAATTAATACAGCATATCAAAAAAGGGCCTTGGAAGATGGAGAATAGTGCGCCAGTGTTGGACTAAAAACCACACACACTACAATCATATAGCCTACAGCAACATATACCTGTTTTCAGGAGCTATACGAGGATGCGCGCCACCTCGCGGTGGGCGCGGTCGGCGCTCCAATGGACACCATCTTCGTAAGGTCCGTCCGGCCGGGCGGGCCGGCGGCGGCGGCGGGCCTCCGCGCGGGCGACCGCGTGCTGGCCGTCAACGGGGAACCAGTGGCCTGCGGGAGGAGTAGGGCGCCGTATGCGAGGGTGGTGCAGTTGGCGCAGAGAGAGCCCTTCTCGCTCAGGCTGACTGTTGTGCCGAGGGACCACGATCTATTGCAAAGGGTGAGTTCTGGCCGTCAACGGGGAACCAGTGGCCTGCGGGAGGAGTAGGGCGCCGTACGCAAGGGTGGTGCAGTTGGCGCAGAAAGAGCCCTTCTCGTTCAGGCTGACTGTTGTGCCGAGGGACCACGATCTATTGCAAAGGGTGAGTTCTGGCCGTCAACGGGGAACCAGTGGCCTGCGGGAGGAGTAGGGCGCCGTATGCGAGGGTGGTGCAGTTGGCGCAGAGAGAGCCCTTCTCGCTCAGGCTGACTGTTGTGCCGAGGGACCACGATCTATTGCAAAGGGTGAGTTCTGGCCGTCAACGGGGAACCAGTGGCCTGCGGGAGGAGTAGGGCGCCGTATGCGAGGGTGGTGCAGTTGGCGCAGAGAGAGCCCTTCTCGCTCAGGCTGACTGTTGTGCCGAGGGACCACGATCTATTGCAAAGGGTGAGTTCGCGCTTTTCTTTCTAGTGCTGTAAGATAGTGTGGTGGTCAACGGGTAGCCCGTAGCCTACGGGTGGACTCGAGAGCCTTAATCTGGGAGTGGCGCCTACAGCTAGCTAGCGCAGACTCCTTCTTGATCAGCATGACTGAACTCTGAACTCTTTCATTAAAGGAGTGATAGCAATTGGGAGCAGGAAGCCTAATACGAGGGAGGAGTCGGGTACCATATGCGAGAGTTTTACAGGTGGCCGAGAAAGTATCGTTCAGGCTAACCGACCTCCCAAAGTCCACGATTAAGGGCCTACGCTAACTTACGCGGACGCCCGCCGCGTGCGCACGCTCGCGGGTCCCGCTCCGGACACCCGCCGCGGGCCAGCGAGTCCGCGACGGGCGCCCGCGACGGGCACACGTCTAACTTAGCGCTGAATTCAAGAAACAAGTCCGCTCCGGTGTGCCCGCCGCGTGCGCACGGAGCGGACACCCGCAACCCGCCGCCCGGATAAACGTCCGTCGCACGCGCCCGCGCCAGTTAGCGGTGTCTATACAATTTCTTTGAGGCGGGCGTCCGTTGCAGGTAATCCGCGTAAGCTAGCGTAGGCCCTAATGCCTTTGGGTAAGATCGTGATTCCTGTTGTTACATAAAGGTAATTCGACTGCAGATAATTGATTTGGTTCATATTATTCGAGCGCCTTTGATAACGTGTATTGTGCAGATTGAACCTCCATTTCAAGGTTTGACCATAATAATCAAATCGCCATTATTTCAGTATTTCAGCGAAGCCGCCTACAACCCCGAGTCGAACCAGCGGCACATTGAAATGCCGGCCCCTATAACGGAGCATGAGTCGCGGCTGTTCGACGCGTACCGAAAGCCTAGGGCTGCGCTGCCGGCCCCGCAGGCTCCACGGCGGGAGGACCCGGAATACGCGAGCGTAGCCTCGCTCGCACCTTCGCGGTATGACGTGCCGCGGCTACCCACCACACCCCACCATTTGTTGCATGATAGGTAAATATGTGTAATATGATAATATCAATAAGTGATCAATTCCTGCCGATCATGATTGCCTTTACTGGGGTTGTCCCTTATTTCGGTCCTATGTTTGTTCTCTTCAGAACTGATATCGAGGGTTGCGTGGTGAAACCCGATAAGTCGAGATAAATTTTCATTGAAATGTCAACTTCACGTAAGTGTCATATAGTTCGTATTTCAAGAACGGTTTACTCGACTTATCACGAGTTTCACCAGGCAACCCTCGATATATGATTTTTGTTATTTAGATATTTATTACCAACTTAGCCATTCAATATAAGCTTAACCTAGTGCACTTTAGAGATTATGCTTCCAGTAAAACAATAGATATGTAAATAGAGGATGTTTCCTAAAAGCCTGAAATGATTTTTTCGTCTTACAGTAGGAGAGAATCAGATACATCGCTACCATCATCGGCCACAGAAAGCAAAGACAGCCTCGGCTCCTTCGACTCGAACTCAACCCTAACCGGCAGAGAATTAGACGACTCGATTATCTTATCCCGAATACGAAAGAGTCTCGAACAGAAAGAGGCCTTCCTCAGACGACCGAGCCAACCCACCGGTTGGGTCACACCTGACGTCCCACCGCCCATAAAACAAAAGGAATTCTACGCGAGGCCACAGAAGTTACAGAAACCAGCGTGGCCTCCTCCTTCTTCCCCGCCTCTTGCGGCATCACCCCCACCCTCGCTACCCCCACAAGAACCCAAGAGAGATGACTGTTCGGCGAGCGTCGACAGCGGAACGTACAGCGGCTACGGGGAAGTTAACGGAACTTCGAACGACAAACAGAGGCTAAAACAGGACAAGAGTCAATTCGTGGCTACCCTATCGAAGATACAGGAGACGACGCCAAGCAATAATGGGTCGATGAACAATGGATCCTCCCCTGAGCATCACGAAGGGGCCGCGACGA
>JALPQI010030923.1:0-53908 GCA_025490895.1 Thaumatotibia leucotreta
CGTGATAAAATATTCGCGATGTATCAGTTTCATAGAATAACCGTCAAAAAATTAAAATCCAAACCAAAACTGAATCGCATTTTAGAGCTCATGGTAGCCCTCCTGTTCTTTAACAGAATAGTCAAATAGGACTTATAGATATACGTCCTTGTAAGTCTAAATAGCGTTTAATATTATAAAATTTCCTTCCCCCGCAGCCCCAACCCGCGCACCCCCCGCTGGCCCTGCCCGCGCCGCCGTCTGCGCCCGCGCCGGCCGCCTCGCTCGCCGCTGCGCCGCGCACCATCGTCATCCACCGCCCGGACGCCCGACACGGCTTCGGGTTTACCTTGAGGCATCTGGTCGTCTACCCACCGGATTCACTGCAGGTTAGTTGGATTTGATCATCATTTCAGCTGGAAAAGGTAAACTGTTGGACAGGCTAGTGGATGGGTAGCAGCATCCTTGTAATTCCAGTCCACTGTGATGGCTAATTATGCCCTATAACCCCCCAAATTTGGAGGGGTCCTTTGTCCAGCAATTGATGAATGCTGCTAATTGCAATTACATAATGTAATTCTTTTTGTGTAGGTATGTTGTACCTACAACCATGGTAAAGCTTCTGAAAGACTTTTTTCATGATATCATGACATTATCAAATATCTTAATTTTGTTGACCCATGAGCATTTGTAACGTTGCTTAATAAAATAAAACATCATTACAATTATGCCCTGTGCTGGTAAAGCATCTATCCTATTTACAGCATGAATAAAATCCCCAATGGGTGTTACAATTACAAATTAATACAGCATATCAAAAAAGGGCCTTGGAAGATGGAGAATAGTGCGCCAGTGTTGGACTAAAAACCACACACACTACAATCATATAGCCTACAGCAACATATACCTGTTTTCAGGAGCTATACGAGGATGCGCGCCACCTCGCGGTGGGCGCGGTCGGCGCTCCAATGGACACCATCTTCGTAAGGTCCGTCCGGCCGGGCGGGCCGGCGGCGGCGGCGGGCCTCCGCGCGGGCGACCGCGTGCTGGCCGTCAACGGGGAACCAGTGGCCTGCGGGAGGAGTAGGGCGCCGTATGCGAGGGTGGTGCAGTTGGCGCAGAGAGAGCCCTTCTCGCTCAGGCTGACTGTTGTGCCGAGGGACCACGATCTATTGCAAAGGGTGAGTTCTGGCCGTCAACGGGGAACCAGTGGCCTGCGGGAGGAGTAGGGCGCCGTACGCAAGGGTGGTGCAGTTGGCGCAGAAAGAGCCCTTCTCGTTCAGGCTGACTGTTGTGCCGAGGGACCACGATCTATTGCAAAGGGTGAGTTCTGGCCGTCAACGGGGAACCAGTGGCCTGCGGGAGGAGTAGGGCGCCGTATGCGAGGGTGGTGCAGTTGGCGCAGAGAGAGCCCTTCTCGCTCAGGCTGACTGTTGTGCCGAGGGACCACGATCTATTGCAAAGGGTGAGTTCTGGCCGTCAACGGGGAACCAGTGGCCTGCGGGAGGAGTAGGGCGCCGTATGCGAGGGTGGTGCAGTTGGCGCAGAGAGAGCCCTTCTCGCTCAGGCTGACTGTTGTGCCGAGGGACCACGATCTATTGCAAAGGGTGAGTTCGCGCTTTTCTTTCTAGTGCTGTAAGATAGTGTGGTGGTCAACGGGTAGCCCGTAGCCTACGGGTGGACTCGAGAGCCTTAATCTGGGAGTGGCGCCTACAGCTAGCTAGCGCAGACTCCTTCTTGATCAGCATGACTGAACTCTGAACTCTTTCATTAAAGGAGTGATAGCAATTGGGAGCAGGAAGCCTAATACGAGGGAGGAGTCGGGTACCATATGCGAGAGTTTTACAGGTGGCCGAGAAAGTATCGTTCAGGCTAACCGACCTCCCAAAGTCCACGATTAAGGGCCTACGCTAACTTACGCGGACGCCCGCCGCGTGCGCACGCTCGCGGGTCCCGCTCCGGACACCCGCCGCGGGCCAGCGAGTCCGCGACGGGCGCCCGCGACGGGCACACGTCTAACTTAGCGCTGAATTCAAGAAACAAGTCCGCTCCGGTGTGCCCGCCGCGTGCGCACGGAGCGGACACCCGCAACCCGCCGCCCGGATAAACGTCCGTCGCACGCGCCCGCGCCAGTTAGCGGTGTCTATACAATTTCTTTGAGGCGGGCGTCCGTTGCAGGTAATCCGCGTAAGCTAGCGTAGGCCCTAATGCCTTTGGGTAAGATCGTGATTCCTGTTGTTACATAAAGGTAATTCGACTGCAGATAATTGATTTGGTTCATATTATTCGAGCGCCTTTGATAACGTGTATTGTGCAGATTGAACCTCCATTTCAAGGTTTGACCATAATAATCAAATCGCCATTATTTCAGTATTTCAGCGAAGCCGCCTACAACCCCGAGTCGAACCAGCGGCACATTGAAATGCCGGCCCCTATAACGGAGCATGAGTCGCGGCTGTTCGACGCGTACCGAAAGCCTAGGGCTGCGCTGCCGGCCCCGCAGGCTCCACGGCGGGAGGACCCGGAATACGCGAGCGTAGCCTCGCTCGCACCTTCGCGGTATGACGTGCCGCGGCTACCCACCACACCCCACCATTTGTTGCATGATAGGTAAATATGTGTAATATGATAATATCAATAAGTGATCAATTCCTGCCGATCATGATTGCCTTTACTGGGGTTGTCCCTTATTTCGGTCCTATGTTTGTTCTCTTCAGAACTGATATCGAGGGTTGCGTGGTGAAACCCGATAAGTCGAGATAAATTTTCATTGAAATGTCAACTTCACGTAAGTGTCATATAGTTCGTATTTCAAGAACGGTTTACTCGACTTATCACGAGTTTCACCAGGCAACCCTCGATATATGATTTTTGTTATTTAGATATTTATTACCAACTTAGCCATTCAATATAAGCTTAACCTAGTGCACTTTAGAGATTATGCTTCCAGTAAAACAATAGATATGTAAATAGAGGATGTTTCCTAAAAGCCTGAAATGATTTTTTCGTCTTACAGTAGGAGAGAATCAGATACATCGCTACCATCATCGGCCACAGAAAGCAAAGACAGCCTCGGCTCCTTCGACTCGAACTCAACCCTAACCGGCAGAGAATTAGACGACTCGATTATCTTATCCCGAATACGAAAGAGTCTCGAACAGAAAGAGGCCTTCCTCAGACGACCGAGCCAACCCACCGGTTGGGTCACACCTGACGTCCCACCGCCCATAAAACAAAAGGAATTCTACGCGAGGCCACAGAAGTTACAGAAACCAGCGTGGCCTCCTCCTTCTTCCCCGCCTCTTGCGGCATCACCCCCACCCTCGCTACCCCCACAAGAACCCAAGAGAGATGACTGTTCGGCGAGCGTCGACAGCGGAACGTACAGCGGCTACGGGGAAGTTAACGGAACTTCGAACGACAAACAGAGGCTAAAACAGGACAAGAGTCAATTCGTGGCTACCCTATCGAAGATACAGGAGACGACGCCAAGCAATAATGGGTCGATGAACAATGGATCCTCCCCTGAGCATCACGAAGGGGCCGCGACGAGTAATACGGATAGCAGGTAAAGATACATGTAACACTACAACCATTGCACGAATGAATTTCACTAGTCAATATTTAACGGTTATCGACAGTTCGGTGGGACCGACGTCTTTTCTGTATCATCGACGTTTTACCTGCTTTACATCGAAGTCGCGTGAACACATTGTCTCATTAGCGAATAATGATCCATTCCCGTTCCAGATACCCAGCGCCGTCGGTGCAGCTGGTGACGGCGCGCACGCGGCAGCTGGAGGCGGCGCGCGGCGGCGGCTCGAGCCGCACGGAGGTGGCGCGCAGCGAGCTGGCGCGCATGTCCGCCACGCGGCTCGAGCCCAGCGTGGCGCTGCGCAGGAAGGAGTTCGAGGTGCGCGCCGGTCGCCGCGAGGCCAGGTCGCTCGACGTGCAGCCGCAGCAAGGTGAGGGTTGACTTGATACCACATGAGACGTGATGCCCATTCCCCGCGCATGGAAGTGAATCCTTTTCTGAAACCCAGCGGCGTCTAGGGTTGAACTAACCGCAGGTTCTTTTAGACGCCAATACGCGTAGATTCCAACATCAGTTCTGGCCAACATTCTGACCGGAATGATTTACTTCAAGCTGCCGGCGATTGTCTGGACTGATAAACATGAAATACTAAGAACACTAGGGTAGTTTTTAAAGAAAAGAGACTGACAATAGTGTAACGTGTGTAAGTACTGTCGGTTCCGAAAATAATGATGTTAACTGCTTTGATCCTTATGCCACGGACATAGGTCCTGGAATGCATCATATGTGAACAGTCACGTTCAATGGTACAGTACACATTATTCACATTTTTGTCTACATTATGTTCACGCTGGACTGTATATATAAACGTGTCACTTTCCCACCATCACTCACTTTCCTAACAGTCAAAACTGTAACAAAAACGACTAATCTAACGCCAAATATTATAATTGTCTTTACAAACTTATAAGAGTTATAAAGTGTAACGTAACTTTTAATAAAATTATGTTTCTATTCCAGAATTAGAGCATGAAATAGCCCTCGGCGGCAGCTTATCAGGAAACCAGTTGATGATCACCGGCAGTAAATACCTACATTGTCCGCCACCTGAAAAATATGTTCCCGGTAAGATACATGTTCCAGTACCTATCGCTAATACAATAAAACCATAATGATTAGGTACCTACTACCTTCAAGTTTTCCTAAATGACTTAGCATTGGATTGCTGATGAATACTGACAAATTATAATTTAAGTTCAGGTTGACGAAGAACTTGGTTGTTAATGATCAATGAGTTTTTAAAATTAAAAGCACCATAATTTGGTTTGATTTCAGAAACAGAAAAGGTTCAAATGCGAACAAGGTCAAACAGTACAGGCAGTGAAGGATTACCCATTAGAAGACATCATGCCACAGGTAAAACCCTCATTACTTTATTAATTAGTCATTACCACTCACGCAATTCTCACTTCAACCTCACGTAATCTAATTCGCAATGATACATCACAATTAAGAACGGCACTTGTGTAGTTTAATATATTGGTAAGTATATCAATATTGTCAATGACCTTGACACTTAGCTTGTGCTGCGTTTTTCACTTTGTATACGTATTTATTCGAGTCATCTGCTTTATCTGTGCTTTTCAATAAAATTGGAGTGGATTGCCTATTATTTAAAGCATTTAATCTAACACCCGCGTATAATTTCTAAAAAAAACCTCATGGATCTAATCTTCCCTAAGGTTTCGTGCCACTCTTTATAGCCGAAAAGATAGCAGAGCAGGATTTATAAAGCTAAAACTTCCAAGTTTCCAAGTCCGAAACTGTAGTATTCATACAAACACGCACTTGACAAACTTGCTTGTACCTTGCCGGCTTCTGGTGCCTATTCATCAAACGCTTGTAGCATTTAATATAAGTGGAAGGTATTTTTTAATTAGCCTTCCACTTGTATCACAAGTTACAGGGTTTTGATAAACAGGCCAGCAGGTTTAGGACATGATTGGTGCGACAGTATGTCGCCGTGAGATAGATCTCCCGTCCTTCACTGGCTATATTAACAAAAGAGGGACGGATAAACTATCTCGCGGCGAGATACTATCGCGCCAATCATGTGCTAAGCATACAGAGACCATTCATACAAATCGACAAAAACGCAGCACAACACACGCGGAGCTTAAAGCACCTCTAATAGCACTGTTGCCCCAAGATGGCAGTCACGCGAAGAGACGTATGGGGCTGAACAGGGAGCAAATGGAGGCCATGAACCGGGTGTCCCTTCCCGGCGCCGTGCGGCCGACACAGCTGAGCCTGGCGCCCGTCAGCGCGCCGTCGTCGCCCGGCTCGCCGACGCCGTCGCCCACCCCGAGCACGCCCGCCGACTCAGGTGTCGACACAACGCGTCTTCTTGGAATGCTTTCGCTCCCTCTTTTGTTTGAAAGGGTTCATCCGCGTCGATCTGTGGATTGATCTGATGGCATGAGGCTGATGGTCCCGCTTATTTTACAATACAGACTAACACCGTTAAAATGTCTCCTAGCTTAGCAAGACGATAAGTATAGCCTCTTTGCATATTGATAAGACCGAAAGGGACAAATAGTACTTTTCGGTTTGCTAGGTTAGGAGACGTTTATGAATGACTAAGAAGGCAGTGAACAATCCCCTTCGTTTTTTATAAGAAAACATCCGAATTTATCTTTCTGTCTTGATTAGCTTCACTACAATTGATACTGGGGCTCATTGTGACGGCAATATGAATTCGGAAAGACGATAAAAACGAGACTAATAAGTCTACAAGTACATGTAAAAACATGATCTTTAGTTAACTTAGCTTTGGTGTAATAATATAAAACAATCCAATGGGAGTCTTGCTAAACCTAAAAACAAACTAAATCTTCTGTCAAATACTAATCAATCCATCAACTACACTTGCCATGAAATCAATAATCCTTTTACAAACGTTTACCAAATGTCCTACATAAAGAACAAACATTTCAAGGCGATGGCATCCCTTCATACATCGTTTTGAAACTCAAGAGGGAGCGACCAGTCTAACCTTCTCTTCGTACTAACGGAATGATGAGTGTGCTTCTAGGTGTGCTACTAATGCCGACTAATCGTTCGTGAACATCGGTGTCTAATGTACTAAAATGGTGTCATTGGATGTTGCACGATTTGTCCCTAAACGAATGTTCCATCAACAGGTTTTGCTGACGACTTGGTGACACGGAGACAGAAGAAAGATGCTCAACTTGGTGGTCAGTACATTCATCTTTTCAACTTCTTCAGTTTTTAAATTAGAAATTTAAAATGCTTGTGTTTATGCTTAACAATGCCACAGCCTTGTTTCTTCAACACCGAATGAAGTATGTTTAATTTGGTTACACTATTAATCACTTATTATTTGCTTCCTACCGTAATCTCAAAACAGATTAGATAGCTTCCGAGACATAGATAAAGGGCCTCTTCCTATTGTTTACATTTAAAACGAATATGCTCGTTGTTTACATATTAGTTAGTATCCACGATTTACAGAAAAATGTTGTCCCATTGACAAACATTCAATAATTACGTAAGCATGAACCCGATGCCTTATTCAAATATCAAAGTCGGTGTTTTCAGAGATCATAATTCAATCAGTTAATTCCGCCAATTTAAAGAAATACGTCGGCTATATTAGTATACGGTATAGTTATACGGTCTACTCCTATATTAATAGTATAATTAACTTGCCAGCAGAGGAGGAGCGCGCGATGCGCCGCGTGTCCTACCTGAAGGCCACGTGGGGAGACCGGCTCCACTTAGACAGCGATCCGGAGCCCGATGCGGACCACAACGCTTTGAGAAGGTACGTTCCAATGCGCGCTTTCATGCTTAGTCTATGGTTTTTGCCTTATGTCAAAATTGCTGCGCGCGAAAAAGAAAACATATTTTTAACATTTCTCTGTCTCACGCGAATGATTTGCAGCGTAAAAATTGTACTGAATATTCAGATAGACATTATTTTAATTAGAATTTTTCTCGATTAGAATTTTGTGCATAAGGCAAAATCGTTTAGTGTAGGTAAATTACCGAGAGCGTGGGATTGCTATATAGTGGTAACTATTGTATGTTTACTACTTTACAAACATTCTATACAGGGTGGTCCAAACCTTGACGTCAAGAATTTTTTTTTAGATTCCTCACGTCATGAGCTATCAGAATATACCCCATGTATGTTAGCCGATTTTTTGTAGTTTTCGAGTTATGAATTTTTGAAATTTTTTTTTTTTGATAAATTCTGGAATGAAGAAATTTATTAATAAAAAAAAACTATTGGGTTTTTTACTAGTTTCTTTTTGTAAAAGTATTACTACAAATAAAGCATTTACTGCCGAAAAAATTAGCGTCCTCACTTTGATACAAGTAGGATAAAAAATACCAAATTCAAAATTTTACGCTAAAAACGCATCAAGATAGCATTAATGTACGTAAAAAAAAAAAAAAAAAAACATATCCCAAGGAATTTTCGTATTCTTAAGACCACCCTAGACCTTGAACCTAGGTAAAAGCAAAAAAAGTGATACTTAATGATGAGGATTTTTCGGAGTAGTCGGTCAAATAAACTTGAAAAAGCTTAAAATTTTAAAGTAGTAAAAAATGACTTGAATAACTACACAAATTGAGTTTTCGTGGTATTTTATTTCTTTGTTTATTGATAAGAACAACAAAACAGACGAAATTTTACTTTATTTTTAAATTTGAAATTTTGAAGCTTTTTTTTAAATTTATTTGACCGACTACTCCGAAAAATCCTCATCATTAAGTATCACTTTTTTTTTGCTTTTACGAAGGCTTAAGGTCTAGGGCAGTCTTTAGATTACCAATAATCCTTGGGATATGTTTTCTTTTTTTTATTTACGTACATTAATGCCATTTTGATGCGTTTTTAACGTAAAATTTTGAATTTGGTATTTATTATTATTATCCTACTTGTATCAAAGTGAGGACGCTAATTTTTTTGTCAGTAAATGCTTTATTTGTAGTAATACTTTTACGAAAAGAAAATATTAAAAAAACCCAATAGTTTTTTTTTATCAATAAATTTCTTCATTCCAGAATTTCTCAAAAAATAATTTTCAAAAATTCATAACTCGAAAACTACAAAAAATCGGCTAACATACATGGGGTATATTCTGATAGCCCATGACGTAGGGAGCCTAAAAAAAATTTTTTGACGTCAAGGTTTGGACCACCCTGTATTTGAATTTGCTCAATTACTGTCATAATTTGACTAATAGTAAACCTATCTATTTGCAAAGTTATCAATCGCAAGCTCTCGATAATTCACCTACGTACTTATAATCGATAGTGAAAATTAAATTACTAATGGAATCTATTTGAGCCACACAATTTATATTTTAATGGTCCTAACATGATATGTATGTTAGTGCAAGATGTAGAATACATTGTCATTGTCCGTCAATAACTTGATTTGTCCTTCAGTATGTTATTTTGTAGTATTTGTAACTGCCCCTTATTTGAATTGTAGATAGATTTATTGTCATGTACATGTTATGTAGATAGTGTGTAACCAATGTTTTAATCTAAATACATTACAGTAGTAGTACATAACAAATTAAATAATGATTCATGGCTGATTTTCAAAGAGAAGTTTAATATCTTATAAGTACTTGTGGTATGGTACATATGTAACTTGTCGATAGAAAATCAGTCCATAGGTAGGAAAGTGTGGATAAGTGCGAAATCCAAAAAAATGTACCCTTCTCTGTTAACCAACCAAGTCCTTTTATCATTTTAATAGTAACATTACATTGTTTATCATCGATTCCTTTTTTGGACCTCGCACTTGTTCAATACACAACAAAATCTACTTCAACAAAATAACACTAGGTGAAAATTAAAGCTGGGTTCAAACAAAAACAGTGTATACCGCAAGTGGCGCCCTCCTCGGTTCACGGAAGACATTACGCCGCTGCTGCGCATATTCGACCCGACCGCAGCGCTCCCCGTGCGGTACGTCGCATGACGCCGCGCTGTCGGCGGCCGACGCTAGGTGGCGCTTATGACAATGTGTGCATAATTCACGTTTACAGCAACAGATGGCGCTGCTAGTTGAGTTTGAGTGGAGATGTGGACCCATTGATGCTGGGAGCATCTGTATTTTTATCACGATCAAGCGTTGAACTTGTTCAACAACTCATTAAATAACCAAAAGAAATTAAAATGAAAATACGCAAGGCAGATAACAATGATAAGGTAAGGTCGGGTAAGATGGAACGGTTTTTTTAATGGGGTAAGACAAAAAGTCGTCCTTCTGGCACAGCGTATACAGGTAGCTTTTTATCTTACCCCATTAAAAAGGCCGTTCCATCTTACCCCACTTTACCTTACCTACATCCTTCCAAGAGTTGCAAGTCAGTGGGTAGTACTAAAGAAATATGACAATGTCGAATATTATGTCGCTAATGGGAGCTAAGCTAGTGATGTTCGGTTTTCCAGATAAGAAATATTTTCCGTCGTATAAGTAATTATTTGCAAAACAATTTATGCGTATTGGTGATACCTATTTCCGAATATCTACGTATGTGTAAATTCCATTTCATACATACGACTAGATAGCTGCTACGTCCCATGATTTATTTTATTAATTAAACGAAACAGAAAAATTTCAATTAATTGATACCCAAAGTGTATTTTCATTTTATTTCTGAAAATTTATTAAAGCCACACACTGAAACACATTTATTTTCGACTCTAAACTATCATACAAAATTTTAAAACAATGACATACGTAGTACTCGAATGAATACAAGCATGAACATTTGTGCGCATGAGTAGAATGTTTGCTTTAAAGAATTTATATATCCATGGCCCAGAAGTACTGCGAGTATGTAAGCTCTTTTTAACTAATGTTGACATGTAGGCACTAAAATGATAACTAGATAGACATTATAGACCGTACATATTGTACATAACTATCATTTTAGTACTGATGGTGCTTTTTTTAGGCTCTAGTGCGAGAAGTGGGTCATTTTACGTCAGGTCCAAAACTTCTGAGGGCCATCTGTACTAAAAAACGTCGTACGAGACACGTGCAAAAACGAAGTTCGTAACTCGTGTCGAATTTCATGTTTTTCGCACTTGTGTCGTAACGTAATGTACTGTTTTAGTACGAGGGCTGTTCTGAAAGTTTTTAGTTGCTCCGGTTCTATTCATGCGATTTAAATTAAATTTATATCATTGTGAGGGACATTTCAATACTTATTATGGTTAATAAATTTATGCATGTAATGGGAATAGTTTTTTTATTATATTTTTTTTACAAAAAGCTGTTTTGTATGAAATTTAACATTGTATGGAAAAATTGGCCATTTTTGACACATTGAAGCATATTTTGTATAAAAATCTTTGAAAGCCGTACTTAAATATACCCGGGATAAATGATTTAGTTCATTTTGCGTTTTTTTAATTATAATTGAAGAACAATGATTATTGATTGAATGATGATTTTTACAATATTCGAAATTCCAATTTTACAGATTACGATTTTTTTCGATGCCTACTCATTTATGATTAAAGTAAAGGATATCACGTAATTTGTACTTAAAAATAACGGATATATGTTCAATTACTAGTTCCTATAAAATAAAATAGTTTTATAAGCGAATGATGTTCATAGCATCTCATTAAAAAAGTGTCTTAAAAACCGGCATCATTGTCATTGGAGTAAGGCTCGACACGTCTAAGTAAAACAAAATAATAAAAATATATAAAATCTTTACTAAAACAAATTTACACCGCCTAAAGCGTCATTGAAATATCCCTCAAAATGGTGTAAGTTTTATTGAAATCACATGAATAGAACCGGAGCAACTAAAAACTTTCGGAACAGTCCTCGTATTAAACCTGATAGGGTTGACAAAAACATATTGAACACGGTAAACTGATAATGTTTTTTTACGTAATTACCGGTACCGGTACTTCTGATACTGGCGTCAAAATAATTGTAGTTAATGTGTTTTAGATATTAATCTTGTATGTATCTACACGTATGAATGAATGTGATAGTGTTATTGTAATTGTATTGATTGTGTAGCATGATGATCGTTGTGTTTTATAGTAGCTGTTATATGTTTAGATAAAAGGTGTTATTACTAAAAGCTAGCTATATATTAAGTTTAAGAAGTTGTTATATGTTTTATAGCTCTTGTAGAAACTCCTACTAAACCTTAACATTCATGTTATTAACATAAACTGCAAACAAATATTATGGTACAAACTTCACACAGGTCCTTTGGGTCCATTTTTAAGATCCCAAGTATATGATTAAGTACATTGTTAGCCTTTAACAAGTTTCCAATATTTGGAGAATATTGTCATAGGTACCAAGTCTGATTAATGCTTCTCCAGAACGTTACAGTAAAATAAGTTACACTGACAAATAATACTCATTCAAAAATAACACAATTCTGTACACTGTGTAATTGTATGTGTACCTACGTTTAACAAAAATCATAAGCTTATCTAATACTCTCATGTTTATCAACCAATTTTTTCATACATAATAAATATTTTAATTTGTTTGGGACAGCCCTGAAAAGAAAGGGGAGGGAGAAAACGAGAGCGCAGAGGAGACCATCGAGGGAGACGTACAAGGGAACGTGCAGATCAAGATGGTAGTCAGCAACGGGAAGGTGAGAATTATTTTTTTCTTTTCACATCATCAGCCTATGACAGTCCACTGCTGTACGTAGGCCTCTCCTATTAACTATGCGCATAGACGCATTAAGAGGTAAATGCCCATAATCACCACGCTGGGCAAGCGGATTGGCGATCGCAGTAATGTGTCCACTATGATGACGCTGCTGCCCATCATCAATCTTTTATCAAATAATGGTCAGTGACACTTCAATCCTTTAGTCGACTCTTACGACAACCGCAGGAGGAGTTGGGGTGGTAACAAATGTATTCTTACTGCCGTCACCACACGGCCAATTTTTTTTTCTTTTAGTTAATATTATTGCTTGGAACAGCGCAGGGTGCAACATATAGTAGTTTTCTCTCTCTTTCTTATTAGTGCGACAAAACAGTTGGGTTTTGTTCACCATTCACGATTGAGCGTTAGTGATTGGCATCTTGGCTTTGCACCCTTTGTTTTCGACAAAATATACGCACTCCCGTGTAAATAAAAGAGACACGGCGATACTCACCCGGCGGTGATAGCTGATAGCTGGACGAGTATAGCCGTGTCTCTTTCTTTACACGGGAGTGCGTATCTTTTGTTCGTGTTTATAGCCAATAGTTCATAGTTTAGTGCTCGCGGTGAGACCAGTGCCTTAGGGAGGAGAAATGCATCACGCATACCGCCCAGGTGCAGGAGGTGACCCGAACGGTCATGTGGGACTCCCGTTTGGCTAATGCGACCTACGGTTCTCCTGTTTGGCGGGGTTACGGGAACGTTCTCGCACACATTCGCGACCCCGCCATCCTCCTCGGTCTTAAGGTGCATTCAGACCAAGCGAACATTCGCTATTTTAACCTCCCACTTTACGAAATCCGATCGTTACACAAAACGTGATTGGTTGATTTCGTAGAGCGGGGGATAGAACAGCGAATGCTCTTTTGGTCTGAACGCACCTTTAATCATAGCGGTCCCTTTTGTCTACGGACCCTGCTTTGTTAAATACATTGTACCTGCTGTCGAGAAACTGTTAATGTTACCTTACCCCTTTTGGTGTTCTGTCGCCATATTAATGGTGAATCGTTTGCAGCGTGCCAGCGACCGATCCTGGAAGCAGGAGTGGGCGGTGCTGCACGGGACCAAGCTGCATCTCTACAGACATCATCCCAGCCAGGTTAGTGCTTATACACCTATAGAAATAGTGGCATATGTAATTTATTTGAGAGAATGGAGGAGGATCGTCATGTCAAGAAAGCATGCCTGGGTCGTCCGATGGGCCGTCGTCCTGTCGGCCCCAAGTATCGCTGGAAAGATCTGGGCGCTTAGCCAAGATGCCAATCGCTAGCGCTTAGTAGCGTAACGTAGTTTTCCCTCTCTGTCACTCTTTCATATGAGTGCGACAAAGACAGTTAGCTGCGATTAACGACGACGCGCTAGCGATTGGCAACTTGGCTAAGCACCCTGGTCGAGGCGGACCTGCGCGAACAATGTGCTGGTGACGACTGGCTTGAAACTGCTCAGGACCGTGTGAAATGGCGTGCTCTTGTGTCGGAGGCCAAGACTCATTTTGGGTAGCTTCGCCCGTCTTAGTAACGTAAACAGATACACATTTACCGTTATGTGAACCTGATAAACATATACCATTATGTGCACAGCAGATTTCTGTCTATTTATTTATGTACCTATGCGAGTCCGCTGGATGCGGGTGGCACAGGATCAGGCATTATTTGGGGGAGGCATTATGTCCAGCTGTAAACGTCTTTCGGCTGCGGTTATAATGATACGATGGCGAAATCAAAGACGCAATGACACTGGTATTCAGTGCTTTTCCGGCACAGGCATACATTTCGCATTTCGCAAAATGCATAAAATATAATAACATTTACCTATTTCAAATCGTAAATAATTTCTTATGTGATTTTTATTACTTTTTTAATATTTCGTATTCATATAATTAAAGTTTGAGAGTTACTTTATTTTTATTTATAATTCAACATAAATTGCATTCGTTTTTATGACAACGTTAATCTCTCAGCGTCTAACCAATCGTTAAAACTTGCGGCTCTAAAGATCGTAAAATTATCTGCGCGGAGTTTCGTCGAAAAGTGGAAATAGCATTGTGGTAGGAAAACCCATGGATTTACGTGCGTCAAACTGCATTTCTGGATATTTCTATGATTATCACTTAGATTCTTGAAGCTTTAGAATTCATGGAGTGGAAATAATTGAAAGCACCGTAGAACCATCTACTAAAACTATATTTAGTTCCTTCTATGGTCCAAGACGAAATCGATCGAGGATCTAATCTAATTCTTTTATGAATCGCGCAGTTCTTAGGTACATGCTCCTGATTAGCTCTTACATGTTACTGCTTAGTCAAACAACAGTATAATAAATTGTACCTATAGTTAGACGACTGATGTTCCGGTAATAAAGAAATTCTCGTCACTTGCCTGGGAAATTACATTTCGATAATGAGACAGTTTATTATTAGGTAGTTCTTACAAACTTACAACCATCCTTACGGCTATCAGAATAAAGTTATTTTTTATCAATTACGAGATCGAGTATTTTAGCGTGTGAAGGGCAAATATTTTCAAACCACTGCGCTTTAATGGATTGTTTACGATACGGAAATGTAACGTATATTGCGCCGTAAAATGTAGGTTACGCAGCTTTCTCGGAATTTTTGTTGTTTTTTTCCTGTACAATGTAGCCTTAATATCATTAACTATTTTATTTAATTATTCGTTCGTTAAATTGCGTACAACTTGCGTCAAATTGCGTGTTCGGCGGTGCAATTTATTCTATTTTTTGGTATACAAGTTTTTTTAACAGGCATTGGCAGAACTAGGCATGTACATTGGTACAAGCCAAGTTCTGTTTATTCATTGTTGCATTCTAAATTGTTTTTATTCACGTAAAAGAATAACATAATATTAAAACTTAAAATAAATTAGCCTAGGGGACCTACGGTATATTTCCACATTTCTCCTAGGTCATTTCCATCTGGAAGTGTATGTACCCTGGCAACGGTACCTCGCTGAACGGCAATACCAGATAGCATTAGCCATGGGCTGCCGTCGCGTTATTAAAGCGGACTTTCTATCGGGCTCCGTCGCACTATACGCGAGTATAATTATACGAGCGGGATGGATAGAAAGTATTAAAGCGGAGCTCATGTTAAGCACACAGTATGTTGAGCGAGGAACAAGCCCCATGGTCACCAGAGGAGCGAGCTATCATAATGGATTGTATAGAAGCCTACGTATTATCTCATAAAATCGCTGCGACATTCGCTTTGCCCAAAATGCCCAGGTGTTGTATTCGTTGCGAAACCAATAATTAAAACATAATGAATTCCAACGTGACCAGCGTTAATTAGGAGGCATCCCAATTGTATTGATCTAAGATAAGGCGACGAGCCATATGCGTACGCGCACCTGGCCAGAGTTCTGCTGGCGGTCACTGACTGTGACAAACGGATTTCCTTAAAATACCTAATATCAGATAACAGAAGTGTGAGACGAAAGCTGGCTTCGTGTTAATTATATTATTAACGGTACTATTCCTAGGCATAAGAAACCAACCTTAATATTATTTCAGAGAAGTGGACGTGTAAGTAATTTTTTGTTAAAGTTTTACTGCGTTGATATTATCTCGACATTTTGTTTTGTGCAATAAAAATAATAAAACGCAAATTATCGATTACAATAACGTAATAATACCTACTAGTAGGTACCTAACGCCAATTAAGTACTTTTAATTAAAACTGTCTGTAGGTTACTTCAAGTGTCTCGTCTGACAAGTTTATTAGGTACGAGTAGTAACCCGGTAACGACGATATCACGACGGGGATCGCTTATTTGAAAATATCAATAGAAATTAAAGTTTTTACGGAAACTGAACGTGACTTACAAAGCACGCTCATATTGCCGTAACGAAAAAGGCCACATGTAACATTTCTTTTGTACAACATTTAAAAATACAGCCGTGTGGTGACGGCAATAAGAATACATTTATCAACACCCCAACTCCTCCTGCGGGTGTCGTAATAGTCGACTAAGGGATCGAAGTCTCACAGACCATTATTTGATAAAAGATTGATGATGGGCAGCAGCGTCATCATAGTGGACATATTACTGCGATCGCCAATCCGCTTGCCCAGCTTGGCGATTATGGGTATTTACCTCCTAATGCGTTTATACGCGTAGTTAATAGGAGAGGCTATCATGTGGACTATCATAGGCTGATGATGATGATGATGACCATTCACGACATGCCCTAATAATAACGTCAGTGGATTTGAATGAATCTCGTACCGCCCACGCACATGCGCGTCAAGTCTCTGAAGCTTACAAACCGCTGTCGTGATTCGTCCTTGTACTTTGAATAATACATATTTAATACTAGCCGTTGCTCACGACTTTGCGTAAAATTAGGTTACGGCTATTCTAGGGACCTACGCATTTTGTTATAAAAACCATCCTTTCTATTGACTTTCGTGATTCCCGGACGAAGCTGCGCAATTTCATCGCATTTGTTTTTGACAGTAATTAAGGCATAAATGCATCATAAACCGACAAGAGTTCCTTTCACAAATAGAGGTAATACCACAGAATATAGGTATAAAGTAGTAATACTTTTGCCACTAGAGATATATGTGACGATAATTTTCCAATACTAGTCGTAGTACTATTATGGATGAAATGCTTAATTTTCGTCACAAACCTACAGGTAAATTCATCAACAGTGATACGAATGGAAAGAATGAAATGAATGACCACACATAGATACGTTCTGTCACTTACTCGATCCTGTCGTGGCAGCCTTAGTGAATTTACCTGTACCTAACCGTGAATTAACATTTCGAAAGCTCCGTAAATTAGGTACCTACCCCTATTTCTGAAAATTTCCATTTCCGAATGTCTGAATAAGTCGAGAAAGTGCACTGAAGAAGCGATTGTCGCAAGTGTCCGCAGAAGGCTGTTGCCAACGTCACCCATCGGTTTTCGCGTCAGACCATAAATCTCCAACTGATATATTTTCGGCGAGACGGCCTTTCGAAAAAGCCGACGTAAATGTCACGTCGATTGAACGATTAAACGCAAGCGCAAGTTGGGCGACCATTTTACTCTATATTTGGATAATTTCCCGTGTAACAGGATAAAGTAAATACAATCTAGATATTACTACTACTACTACGGTATACTGTAATAGAATGCTCTTCAGTGGACGGAACTCTAAAATCTCTAAGATTAATAAAATGTAATTTTTACATTATTTTACCTTATAAATACTATTCCAGTAAGGGAGCAATTCACTTATAAATATTCCTACTAATTTTTATGCCCTTGACTGCAGTACAGTAAAGAAAATGTATTCACAATCAGTATACAATATGCTAGTAACCTCATATTGTTGTCACTATGACAAAGTACGAAATGGTACTTAAATTGTAACCTTAACTGTAGAGTCCTTCCGAAACATAAATAGCAATGCTAAGTGGAAAAGACAGGTGGATGAAGGGCGGAAATCTAATGACGGTAGTCCGGAGGCGTTGATCTCGACCGAAATTAAATGATTAACCCTGCCTACTATACAACATAAAAATAAAACACGCCTACATAGACATATCCTGCACTATTTATTTTAACCATTAACTATCAAAGGACATGTCGCTTCTGCGAAATACGTCCTATATCTCTATCAAGTTGGTATATTTCCCGGTACTATTAACGCAATGGCCGATATCCTTTCAGTTCCTGTGCGCACTAGCGCTCCAGCCTTATAGCTGAAGCAATAAAAATGAAAATAGCGTAAACGCTCGTTTATTGGGCTTTCACGAAGCTAGTGACCGATTGAGACTTTCTAAGAAATGAAGATGTTAGTACAAGCATTAATAACGCTATGCCAGTCAACTGCAGTGTTTTAATCTAAGGAAGTATGGGAGAAAGGCTCACACGTAATAGTGCAATATGTTTGCAAATATTTTCTCCTATTCAAAATCCATGATATCCGCTTCGGTTAATCTTTGCAATAAGGAAAACATCATAAATCTGTCGTAACCATAACTGAAATATAGAATGAAATTTAAACTGATAGATGGCAATTTCAAAGACCGCTTTATATGTATATGTAAAATCTGTTTACGAATATATATGTCACAACTAATTCCATTCTCTCTTTACTTTGTTTGTATTATACCATATTATTATGGACGTATCTATGTCCATAAAATCTAATAGAAATGTCAGAAAGAACAATCGTGGAACTTACATTTTGTAGTTGAAATAATTATTAAGCAACATCAATATATCGACCAGTGTAATAGATGTACCTAGTACAGCATTGTTTTGTAGGTTCAGATGGTGATTTTTTTACGAGCTAGTGCGAGAAGTGACTTTTCACGGAAACGTCCGAATTCACTGCTGACACAATGAACTTCAATATCCATTGAGCTGAAGCTACTTTGTACAGAAAGATAAATTCGAATGTTTCGAAGATTTCGCACTAGGTATGTACATTGTCATTATGTTAATCTTGTTTTGTGATACTAAATTATTTTTTATATATTGTAGCTATTGTACGGTAGTATGTGCTGAGATTTACAGTTTAATTTACGATCTCTTCCCTTAGCGCCGAACACCATTTATTTTATTGTTTTCCAGAACAACCGTTTTCAAGTACCGCATTCATCACACGTGTGTTTTTTTTTAATCAACCATTTTAATTCCACTGTTTTTATTATAAGCGAACTTATATTGGATACGTCCGTGGATTTATTTTGGATAGGTACTTCATGTGTCTTTTGTAACTTTAACAGCCGAATCATGTACCTATTATATTGACGCGTATTACAATTGAAAACGGGTAGATCACTCATACTGTACCACAAATCGCGCAACTGCACGAGTAAGACATCACCATCATAGTAATGATTTCGCGCAAAGCTACAATTGATTCATTTCACCGAAGGCGTAAAACTTAATAGTTGAACACATTCCTAATAAACTATGAGTACACTTGCAATGATGTCGTAACGTATTCAAGTAACCAACTTACATTATTCGGAACCACGCGATGCGCCCCGGCGGCATTTCCTTGCTCCTTTCGCAATGAATAATTTAAATAAATAAGCATATATAATTTTATTTGCATTCATACCATTTAATTACGTGCAGTTTTATTTGCGTTAATATATTAGATATCGATTCGTGCGAATCGCTCGTACGTTCGCGACTCGCATCAAAGAATACATATTTATTAATCGGACATACATTCTGGAATCTGAACAAAATACTTTTAGATATGTAAACGTCATGTACAATCAAAGTAAACATTGCACTGCGTTTATGAAAATTTAAGGGTTATTGTCTGCACATAGGTACCTAATGAAGTTCCCGTATGTCAAAAATTGCACAATCATTTATCATGAACTGAACAAGTAAAATAGGTACACTAAACTAGTTGATTGATCATTTAAATTTGGCTCACAATCATGCATAATAGGTATTTGCACATGCTCGTCATAATACAGCTGTATAACTTGATTAAGAAGTTTAACCACAATTATATGTAAATACGGCCCTTTTATTACCGTAATAAAAACTAAACGGTTTAGCATAAATTCGAACAAATCAAGCAATACTTATCGCGTCAGTTTTTCATTAAAGATTAATAGAATGCAGTCGAGTTACGGGCTTCATTTGCATAATATCAATTAGGTAATTAAGTGCCGCGTAACAAATACATATTTATTAACTTGACACTTAACGAAATCTCTAAGTATCAATAAACATTTATTGCATTTTAAGTCGATATCTACACTATGGTCTAATGGTACTTAAAATGAAGGAGAATTACTTTATCATGAAAATGATGAAAGTAATTTAGTAGGTATTTCGAATTTGAACAAAAAAATGTGGATAGTTACAGCTTATAATAGCGTTCCTTGAAAACGAACGCGAACCGAAAGTTTAAGAATAAAGAAAGTGCATCTTGCAGCCTTTGTTTCATTTCATTTTGTTTGCAGTGTTGGCCAATGTGGAACACCTAGTCCCATACTACAAAAATAGTTTTTCTATCGATATTTTTTTATACGAATCAATTTTCACTTTGTAACATCCTGTGTAACAAATCCTGATTTTTTCGAACGGTGCTTTTGGCTATGACCGAAACTTAAAGTGTCCAATATATTTGTATCGTGACGAAATTTATTGATACTACGACTAGAACACGTTATCCACGTTTTGAAATAAGTTTTTCGTATTGCCTTGTATAATAAATCGCTCAAAAGCTGGTTATCTCCCGACTCCCACGCATTGCCGATGCAACAGCTAAATATAGGCGGGAACATGGACATGTAGAAAACAATCGATAACGTCCATACAATAGTGAAGGAAGGTAATGCATTTAGTCTGCACTTGTCTAAACCGACGCCGCTTGGCATGATTGTTCCTCCAAGTCGATTAAGCCCCATGATTGAACTTGAGAACACTCCAAAAATAATAGGGGGATCGTTTATCTCAAATATATGAATATACTCCACATATAATTCCAATCCAAATATTGTACGCCTTTGTAAGGCAGGATTTGGAAAACATGAAACATTTGTAAGATCTTTGTAAACCCAAAACCATGCAATAAAAAATATTTGATTTGATTTGATTTGATTTGATTTGATATCAAGCTAGATACAACAGCAGCTATTTAAAGTAGTCAAAAGTAGGCAAATAAAGCAATTGGATCTTCCGTCCCGTGGGCTTAATCGGCATAGTTACATATTAGGAGCAATAGTACCAAGTGTAGTTGCCTAAGGCAAAAGAGCATTCAGTTTGTAAGAGATGTTCAGTATTGTAATGAATATTATGATACAAGTGCTAAAGATAGCTATACTAGCTACTTATGCCTGTTCTAGTATTAAACGTCCAATACATTATGACTAAATCTGATATTAATAACATGTAAACTCTTAAATCGTTATTACTCCAAACAATATCAAATTATTTGCTTACAGACGTTTCACATTGAGGATAACCTTATCAGTCCAATGCTTCCAGAAAATAAAATGATGTTCGTATTAAATTAAATAAACATTATCAACCAAATCTTCATTTGCTCGGACATGTTTGTAAATTGCATCAAAATTTAAATGTCAGTTCTCGGTTAGCTACATGAAAAGTTTTCAATTTCAGCTTATTATAGGGAACGTAGTTACTTTCACAATACGAGTTCAATATCATACCGCGGGGGTTTCGTCTGATATAGAAATTCTGTCGAACTCGTTATACGTTCCTACTCCCTACGTGAGGGTTAATAAAATATGTACAATTTTTCATAATGATTTTGATTTTAACCAAAACGAACTTGATATCAATATCACACCGAGCATGCTGGCGGCATTTACCCATTGTATCACAATGCTGATACGATGTGCGAGGTAAATCGTCCGCTCTTCGGTTACCCTTTTTTCTTTCATAGTGATATTAAGTCAGTTTGTGCAAAATTAGCCCATGATATTTATTCATATCATTCGCGTAATTACATGAGTATTTATTTAAACGTTTTCTCCTCTTCTTGTAATCGTAACATTGCAATTTTGTTATACGTAGCTCAAAAGTCTCAACCCTATGGCGTTATGTCTTTGAAATTATCTTCATATGTCGAAGTAGCCCTTCGATAAATACCAAAAATAAGTAATAATATTAAAGTTTAGATATTATAATATCTTTTCTTCTTTCTGTAGTCACAAGTAAACTATAAAGAGATGCTTATGATCTGCTCCAAGCTCGATAAAATTATCCTGGTCAGTTATTTTAATCGCTAGCTCAATCTTTTGTCAAGGATTCAATAAGTAAGTGCGTGTTCTGCCCTAGGATTATTATAACACCTACCTAACTTACATCTTTTTTGTACAATATGTAAGCGAGTTCTTTATTCTGCTCCTATAGAAGCCTACGGCTACAGATCTCCAAGGTCAACCACGAGAAGCGTCTCGCCCCGGGCTTCGGCTAATATATGAAAATTGCACTCGCATACATTTCGTCTCCTCACTTTCACACGCTCGCGCCACCTGCCCAACTGCATTTAGAAACTGAACCTTATTGAGCAACAACAAGATTACTTATCTTACGCCAAAGCTGAAAGTAAAAAGAGATTGCGAAAATTACTACTGGATTTATTGCTACGTTTTGGCTGTCGGTCAAGTATTTTTCATTATCATAATGCGCATACTGATTTTTAGAGCCCGTATTGATTAGTTTGCGAAGCAATGACGCTTTAACAAGTGTGGAATAGACGCTTAAATCACAATGCTTTCAGTGAGTTTCCAGACGAAAAAATAACCTAATAAATTCTTTGTTTAAAATGTTTACATACTGATTTCTTACTAGAACTATAGTGTGTAAACATGTATGTACTTGTAATTGTATTGTACAAAACTTTTAGATAGACTCTACGTATGTTATGCAAGTAAAACACACCATAAAATATTGCTCTTCTTTTTATATCGGACAACATTATATGTATATACTCGTAATTTATTTTGTCTTGTAAACTCCACAATAAAGCCTCTACAAGTACATGTAAAACACTTCCATTATGTTTATGTCACTCCCACAAGTCTGATGACGGTGTATTTTTTAAAATCTGTCAAGTCGTTTAGGATGGGATGGGGAAATTGACATTGGGGGAAACCTCTTTTGACTGTCTTAATTTTAGCGATAAATGGTTTACGAGCTTGAGATGAAAATGAATGTAAATAACTATCTATGTACTTATCATGCATTTAATCACAAGCTCCCAGTAAACCATTAGCACGCAATAGCATGCACTTACGTTAACACGGTTGGAGCCAAAAAATGTTTACATTTATGATTTTATTGCAAAGGAATAAGGTGCAACGGTGTACAATTATTTTAATAGTCCATATTCCATAATGGACTTGCCAATGCACCGTGTAATGCGCGCCACTGCAGATCCAGTCCGATTCTTATTTCAAAACCCGGCATCCAGTCACGGCATAGTTGTTGCACTCTAACTTGCGACATGCGGCATGCTTTGTTAGAGACGGTAATATAAAATATTGCCGACTTTTATGCGTCCATTGAATCTACCGTGTAATGCGCCATCATAAATTTCCCGCTGACAAACGACTATACGTGCAAGCAAAAAAATGCACTAGATCATTGCTTATAATATTGTATTTTTTATTTACTTTAGTATGTAATTTGTATTTTAAAATGTCAATTTTAATGTCGGTTAAATATAGGCCCTGTTCAGAATTTTCTTTTTAATTTTATCACATGTAAACTAATAATATTAAAAGACGTAGGATTCAATATCAGTATTAATTTGTGCGAAATCCCTAGATCGCTAATTCCCTTTTAGCACGCTAGCCTGCGCCGGCGCAGATCGAGATAAATAAGCGCGGCGCGTGAGTTACTATCAGGCCTGTAATTGAAAACCTTTGCGCTTGATCGATGAGGCTTTAAGCGTAGAAAAATCACATGGATATCGGAAAACGATCTCCCTTAATATTACATCGAATAAGCAAGTATTTTATGTAAAAAAAAAAACAATTTTAATGTACAATAATATACACTGAACACGAGGAAGAGAAGGAAAACAAAGCAAATCCGCTTACTTCATTAAATATTTCAAGTAGCTAATGAAGCGATACTATAAAAAAGGATGGATTGTTCACGGCTTACAGGGAAAGTCCTAAAATGGCAGCGAGTGCGCGGGCGTCGATCAATCGCAGCCCAACCGCCGAGCTCTCAACGAAGCCCGCTGATAACAATATAGGCTTTATTTCAATAGAGGTAGGGAAGTAGTCAGCAGCATGGTGCAACTACGGGTGGGCCTGTGTCGATGACGCGTTGATACTTCGATAGCCATCCTGGCAGCCATTGTCTTCGCGTCATCGCCCAATGCCAACCAGGTGCAAAGAATTTTGGCGTAGGTACGCGACCTCAGCAGAAATAACCGCTTTGTTACATAGTGGATCCATTGTTGTTCCAAATAAACGCGTCAAAATAACGTTAACTCAATGACAATAAACTGAAAATAGCTGTGACAAATACGTTTATCATTTAGGAGAAAACACATCTTTTGTCCTTTTGTCTTTACAGGCAAATTTATCTCTGATCCGTTCCCCTGAAAACTGACGACGAAGTATGTTGTTGGGGAAAATGGGAAATAACTAAGTATCAATATTTCTTATAACTAAATAGGTAACGAGGTACATACCTATGATAAAACGTCGTCCGTAATGCTACCAACACAAGACGACTTTTTGTCTTACTTCGTTAAAAATTATTAAAACGACCCAGTAATACACGTAGCCACCTAAATGCTTTACGCATAATAACATGAAATGGTAGTTATTCCCCATTTGAACCTAACAGCAAACATAAACAGAAACAAGTGGCGTCCAATTTCAAATCCCAAAGCGATAATAGAAAAGTTGACACCGGATTAAAAGTGTAATTGATATTCGCTGTAACATTTTATTATCTAGTGGTTCCACATCTATTTTTACCGGAGCTTTTGCTGCAGGCGATATATATTTAAGCGTGCAGCGTCAAAGCTGGAGTTCAAACGAACTGGCTAAACCACCTGACGCTTTAAATTAAAACTATGAATAAATGTTTTTAGTTGGTCTTTCAGTTGCAGCCCGTTAAGGTCCGAAAATAGCTTTTCAAATGTCAGAAATAGGTTAACGCGAAAAGTTGCAGCCATGTTGAATTTGAAATCCGTTTTGTGAATTAGATCTAATGGCATTCTACATAGGGAATTATACGAGGGATACTTTTTGATTCAAATGATTTGTCAGCCTCCGTAGCCTAGTTGATAGTGACTCTGCCTACGAAGCTGGAGGTTCCAGGTTGGAATCCCGGCGAGGGCATTATTTGTGTATTTATTTATCGCAAATATTTGTTCCTTGGTCATGGTTGTCTATTTATTTAAGTATCTATGTGTATATATCTATTCTATATATCGTCGCTTGGTTCCCACATCACAAGCTTTAATTGAGCTTACCGTGGGACTAGGTTGAATTGTGTAAGATGTCCCAAGATATTTATTTTTTTATTTATTGTAAATGTAATTTAATCAAAAGCAGAACACTATTAGCTTCAGTTCACAAAGGTCTCATAAATTAAATAGACGTTATTATAGGTATTTATTATTATTAAATATACAAATTATTGCAGGCTACTAACTTACTTCAATGTGTTTTATCAAAGGTATAATTAGTGAAAGATTATTTTATTATCAGCCTAGACAATACCTGTGTCTTGCCATGAGAAATTTTCACATCATTATCTCATTTGACTATTTTAGCGTTTTATAAATGGTGTCGTTTGAGCAAAAAATTGATGCTGACCATAGAGGTTAATAAACCTAAAATTATATGATAGTTAAATGGATTGTAACTGCAGGTACAATCTATTTACCTATTACTATAGGTAGGTACTGACTGTTGAGTGATGTAAAGTAAGTATCTGTATACGATACCTTTGCTACCTAATAATATTCTCCTCCGCTCCTTTGTTACACGGATCTTACAGTTTACTGCGCGTGTTGTTGTAGCGTATTAAATTAAATTAAGGACAAAAAGAGGCTCAACTCGACTTAGGACCTGGCTACATGGCCAGAGCCTAGCGGCGGGACGAGAACTATTTATAGTACCCGACCTTGGAGACACCAACCGGGCCCCGCCTCGCCCGCTCTAGAAATCCTACAGAAATATGTCTTCTAATATGTGAACATTATTTTCCTTACAAACTTGCGAAAATCAGTTTCCTCCTATATAAAAGACATTTCATCAGAACGTAAGTAGGTGTGAAATAAACGTGGCAGGTCGCGTGGAACACATCAGGGTGAAAAACCGCAAGCGGAAAGTTTGAGCCGAACGATTCCTTTGCGAACGTTCAATCTATTTCGTTTTTCAATCATCTGTAGTTGACAACGAAAGGACTTTCACCTCCGGTGCTGGGGTGAACGCGCCAAGATAGCCATCAATGATTGTCATGTCATAATTCCACAAAATATAAATGTCATTTTAACGAACACGCGATCCGATTTTGGAGATGTGTCAATTAGGCCCAGTCGAATCGCGACGGATTATCGACGGTCTCCTGACGCCGTAAACTATCCAGTGTAAAGCTCAAAATGGCTTCTTGGCTGGCGCATGTCCATCAGCCCGACAAAATCGCCTGTCGCCGGTCAAATTGCTTTATTTTGGAGAACGTGTGAGGCGCGCCCTCTTATTAAACGCGCCGCCTTCGCGGGCCCGCGGCCGGTTCCGACTTCCTGTCATGGCAATTATTAAAATAAACAAGAATCACTTCCTACGGCGTTGAGGCAGGTCGTTAAGCAGTGACGGCGGCGGCTGCTTAATTTGAGGGCGGTGTTTCGATTTTGCGTAATCGGCAACGTCGTGTGTGGCTCGGGTGCCATATAGGGTGCGAGCGGGGCCCTCGAGCACGAAAATACATATGCCGCGGCCATCAACAAGTAATCGCTACTTTATCTATCAATAATAACACGTTTCGCTTTAAATTAAGCGCGCTAAAGATTAAATTGGAGTCGTTAAGCGGAGTTTATTGTGTCGTTGGCGGTTATCGATATTGCAGGGGGCATCGAAGCGGGTTAACGGCGGAGTGTTAAGACAATAGGCTGACCGGCGCTCCGCAATGCCCGCGACCGCAGCTTTATTAAATTCTTGTGAAAAAATTCTTCGGACGATTGAACCGATAGCCATTATAAAAACTCATATAAAACACGTTTCAAATTCTTTGTAAATACACACAATGTGGGTCACGGTTCGATAAATTTATTTAGAAACTATGAAGCTGTTCAGATTTCAGTGTGTAGCTACAGTTTATATTTACAATTGACTAGTGGGCAGGCTTAGTGGTGTTTGGTTCAGTTCAACCCTGTACTGAGCATTGAGAAATGCCGTCCCACATTCCATCCACTTACGCGAGCTGTAGCGATTTGTAAAAGCGACTAAATAACAACGTTCGACAAATAGCCAGGAAGTCTGTAATGAATGATCTTACAGGCGATAAATGTGTGCCGTTATTAATTGAGCTTTAATAAGTCTCGAGCAGCTCGATTCAAGGTCGCTACCTCGCGACCCAGTTTTGAACTTAAAGCTCTAATTACTTATTAAGACATGTTGTAAAGTTCCTGTAATATTATGTAAACAGGGGACAAACAATTTTATCTCGTGTTGATTGTAATATTCCACAATCGCTTGTCTTCGATGAGTGTTTAAAATTACTTCTGTACGTATATTACTATAAGTTCATAAAGGTAAAATTGGGTTGTCCCACACACCTGTAATCGTCAACAAAGAAGCAATTTCAGAAAACACAAGGTTTTGGCATTGGCGTTATTCAATCCAGGGCCCCTTTAACGTTATCCAACCAATTTAGTCGGTAATTTAGTGATGACATACTCAGGTAAAGTTCAAAACATTTCGTCGAATACAAATTGGTAGCCACTAGCCACCTTAACTTAAAGAAATTGAAAAAAAATCTCAATGGATCTTTATAGGCATATAACTACTTGGATTCATAATTCATCATCATCATCAGCCTATCTCAGTCCACTGCTGAACGTAAGCCTCTCCTACTAACTATGCGTATAGACGCATTAGGAGGTAAATGCCCATAATCACCACGCTGGGCAAGGGGATTGGCGATCACAGTAATGTGTCCATGTCCACTATGATGACGCTGCTGCCCGTCATCAATCAAATCAAAGAATGGTCAGTGACACTTCAATCCCTTAGTCGACTCTTACAACTCCCGCGGGAAGAGTTGGGGTAGTGACAAATGTATTCTTACTGCCGCCACCACACGGCAAATTCATAATTAGTGGAGTAGAATTAGTCATTGATCAAACGTAATCTTCATGATGGTGCGGATGTTAAATAAACCCGCATAAGAATACCAGTACCTAAAACGTGTTAATATCATTACCATTTTCCTCAAGAAGTTATTATATCGTCGTTAACAGACCGCGCCGAGGGGTCGGATTCGGCCTCCGCGACCCATTTTAACTGAACGACTCCTGTCGGCCCCGTTCCAAAATGAGGTATTTCCACCTTGACACTCCAAAATGACTTAGGTACACTGAAGTTATAACCTACATTACGCTTTTCCATGCTAAACTGTAGCAATCAAATCGTATTTCGGCATTGTTTCGGGGGTAAACAGTAAACACTCATGCCCTAATGGTTTCAATTTTGTTATAATTGGATTGTCCTGGGTGCCTTCAGTGAAAATAAGGCAAACTCTCAAGTCTTTAAAACCGACACCTAACTTTTCATAAACAAACTTGGTATTAATTAATCTATTTTAAGAACATTCTTACTCTGTCCTCAGCTTTGATTAATTTGGTAAGCGTTTCGTCTCGTCTTTAAATTTAGAAAATTGTAACGTAACTTAGTTTAGCCGTGTTCGCTATTTTCTGGGACCGAAAAATTGCGTCTGAGAGAAATCGAAACCACAAAGGAAATATTTAAAAGTATTAATATGACTTTTTGTGTACAATCCACAAATTATATTATGAGATGTACAATAGATATTGTGCATTTAATACAAACAAACGTATATATGTATTAATAACGATTAATAGGTATAAGGCGCAACCTTACATTATTTTCCTTAGAAAATTAGAAATGATATTTTTTCTTATATAATCATTTCTTGTGCAATGTATTGCATCCACATTAATTCACGTACCTAATTGTCATGCCGTGTCAGTGTTACTTATTATGTCAAACTAAGTTGTGGACTGCGTAATTACAGCTCAGTCACTATAACACTACATATTTAACAAAATGATTATCCCACTCGATTACTATGATCAAATACTATAACTGGGTAAATTATACGCCCATATGAAATATACACGCTTAATAGAATAAGGCTGGCATAAAGTTTAACTTCATTATTCCTACAAGATATCTCTCCCAGAAAAGAAGTGAAAAAGGTAGCCGGAACATTCCAAACAACTTAGGTACCAACTATTATTATTAAAAACAATGGGGCTATTAAAATGATCCTTAACACGTTTATGGTATTCCTTACAAAAAATGTAATTTAATATTTTAATATTAAATTATTATTTTTTATTGTTATACTCCAACATGCAAAGAGGAAAAAATATATAATATTAAAGTATGATTAATGATATCCATCCATTAACACAAAATTATTAGACCTTGCTGCAATAAATTCAACCATTTAGGTACCCATTCTTTACCGTTGCGTAGGCAACTGTTTTAAATTGAATTGTCCTAATATTTGTACACACGTAGGACCGTAGGCAGATGTAATAATAAAACACAGCCTGGTGTACATTTAATGGATATCGCGTGTCCACCAATTACTCTGAATCTACCTCGAATACGTAACATCGTATAATATAATATGTAACGGACCCGAATGGAATGACAATGCATGGACGAAAATAGCACAATGGGAAGATCGCGTAAGCCCGCGTTCATTCATCGATGCCTCTCAATCTACTTATTCCATTATTTTAAAATGTTTTGATGGAGAAGAGGAAAACAACGTTACCGTGGAAGGTCAATGTGCTACCGTTATAAAGTATTCAATCGGCACGTGTTTTCAACATCCATTTCGTATCTTCGACGTGAAATACGAAATTATTTGTCGTGGAGCGATGATTAAATATGAGATAGAATTATAAATAAACTCAAACCCCTTTCGATTTTAAAATTGATTTGAGATACACGCATTTACAGGTCACTTACCTATATTTGTGATAAATCATTTCTACTTGTTTTTAGGGTTTCGTAGTCCTTACTTGGGGTACCAACTACCCTTATAATTTCACCATGTCTGTCTGTCCGTCCGTCCGTCTAAGTGACCGTTAGCAGTACAAAGCTAAAATTTGGTACCAATGTATCACGCCGACTAAGTGGTAAAATAAAAAGTGACAGAAAGTGTTTAATTAGGGTAGTAGTAGTAGGGTAGAGTGTGATATATTATTCGATAGATATTTAAAAATGAATAAGAATTTACAAAAATCATTTGTTAATATTTATGGGAAAAAATCCCTCGGAATACAAAAAAAAAAACGCTTTTCATACAGTAGATACCTATTCAGAAAACTAATTCTCTGTGGCTGGTTAGACGTACAATTCTAATTGTTTTTCCTACGCGAATTCCAACACATCAAGATACGAGAGACCGATCTCCTTATCGTTAATTTTTCGGGAAACACTGTCCGGAATAGATCCACTCTGTTTTCTATGTCACTTGTGCTGTTACATATTACGCCGTAATTCGGGTTGATATAACATGTCGAGGTTGTCCTAAAAACAATATAATCCGATCGCTAGTCACCCCTTCAATCCTTTCTAGCTTGTTAGCTTTAGATTGCGTCAATCCTTTAGCGTTTCATATTTTCTAGGAAAAAGCTTTCGTCTATTTACTTCGCAAGCCATAATTGAGCTTATCATGGGACTAGGTGGATTTGTGTAAAATGTCGCAATATATTTAATAATTATTTGTGAGTGAGTTTAGTGAAACGTCCCACTTTGTCGTTTGCCATAAAGCCGCTTTGTCAGTTTATTCATATGACGATACAAGGAAATCTCGTCTTTATGGTAAGCGATAAAGTGGGACGTTTTACTAAACACTAACACATTTATTCATATTAATTATGTTTACTTTGCTTGGGATTCATGCGCTACAGAGGCATTGTCATAGACAAATAATTTTATTAGATTAGTAGCATATTCAGTACTATAGAGCAAAGCTAAATATACTGTACTTAAACTCCTGATTTGGAACTGTCTCTCTTGAGGTTCATATAAGCATTTTTTTCTAGACACCCAATAAGCTACAGGCTCTCGTACTTGTCCCCAACAAATCTTCGGAACACCTGACATTTCATACCTGACAATTCGAAAGTGCAATTGAATAGTAATTATTGTTAGTAAATAGGGTGGCACGAATAATAAAAAACGTATAGTGTCACGTTTACAAAAAGGGATATCTATTTTTGTGTGGTCCCTTGAAATACTTCTGTCCTTATCCGCTACTTTGTCATTTGTATATTTTGTTAGTATATGTTTAATAGAAAACAATCATATTATATCCAGTCACATGCCCCATCCATGATCGAAGCCCGTCAACAGCCGCGCCAGACCCGAAGGCCGGGACATTTCCACGGCGACCCCGGCGCGTGCCGGGTTCTACTTTATCGTCTTGTTTTTCCTGATGCCTTATTTGTTTAGCGGGCTTAATTAATTGGATTGCCAATAGGGACCGATTAATGATAACGATGATAGTAATTGTAAAGGCGCCTATAAAGGCACTGGTTTACACGTAGTGAAAATCAACATGATACAAGATAGTGAAAGCCGAATCTATTGAGTTTTAACAATATTTACTATAGAGTCAATTTGAAAACGCATAAAAGCTATTCGATAGAAAAGATTATTTTACCTCCTTTAGACCCCACAGCTCTACAACATAATCATTAGATGTTCATGTTTCTGATTTCAACTTGTATTCTGAGCTGAATCTAAGATTTACATTAAAATCTAAGGAATTTCTATTATTTGGCAGAACAAATGTTAACACAGGCTGTCTGGATGGTGCGATTGTATGAACTCTCGGGAAACAGGAAAATTCCAACAGTCGAGAATAATCACTGACGAATTGGTCAATAGGGAAATGATGATATTTAAATATCACATCTAGCAGGTTCCAATGAGTGTTATTGTAGGCGTAAGCAAATTATTTTCATGTTTGTAGTGAAGCAAAGTTAGGTTATCAAATAGCTCAAAAATGACTATTGTTACTGCAAGGTTCTTCTCAAGTTTCTCAAGGACCCACTCACTGACACGCCATAGCTTAATGAGGATATTAATTAAAAACAAATATTGTCTTAAAACACTCATTAGCATACAAACAAAGAGCTTTTAATATCAAGAAAAACACCGTCAGGCAGTCACTGCATAAAATTATCACTTAATAAAATTTTGATCTGAGTTGTCATAAGTTGAGTTATTAAGCGGCTTACGGTCGCAACCGCATTCCTCGCTGCCCTCGTTGCCTTTCTTGACTTTCCAGGACGCATATTTGCGTCAACGACCCATTTATTTCAACCTATTACTGTAGATTTTGTAACGGATTATTCAATTTCGCGAGAGATTAAAGTTTCATTTGTTACCTAATTCTAGCGTGTCCGCGTGACAGATTCGGGTGTTTCCCTTGACTTATTTCGCCAAACAAATGACTATGTCGCGAAAAATATCTATTTTCTTAGCTTTTAACGAGAATTTGATTTAAATGTGGAATTAGATGTTTTTACCGCAGTGTTCTAGCGAAACCGTCCGCTATATTTTAGTAATCCATACTCATTGTAAGTGCGAAAATAACTCAGTTTATAATTCTTCCTACCTATTCACGTTTTCCTTGTTAAATTAACAATTTAATGACATTTGAGTTAAATTTAATAAGAGATAGAAGCAAAACTAAATATGAATGTGTTACTAGCATTTTATACCAGAAAACATAAAACTGTTCTAAGTTTATAATTAAGTACCTATATGCGAATGAATACACAACTATTGTGTGGAGGACGTGTCTAGTCGCAGTCCAGATCGAATCTAAACAAAATAACAAACACAACAAATATCTCACGTTTATAAGAATACAACAGAACGAAAAAATGTATACAATAGTAACCAATTAAGTTCATAAGTAGAGAGTGTAGCACAAAAAAGAGTTTGCTCTCACCAATCACTCTTTGTTAACCTTGAATCGAATCAAGTATTAACGGGCCAAGTGTCAAAACAAACACTTGACTTACGAGAGTGAGTCGACTTGCTTATCATTTCCCCGCAAGTGCATGTGCAAGCTAGTTCAAACATGGATCTTAATGCTGGGGAATAATATACACAATTGGTCGAGTTTCGGAACGTATATATGATACATATTAAGAGGACGACAGTAGTCGGACGTTTCCGCAGCCTACATCGCCGAATCAATCGCCGAAGACCTAGTTCGATGGTGACGTGACACTTTCGTGTCTTTACAACACTACTCTAAGAGCGTTGTTTTATTTCGTATATGTTCAAACACCGGTTTCGCGGGGGCAAATCTGTACTGACGTTTAATAGTGCGAGGACACATTAAATTAATTTTATTATTTGATATCGATAAAAATGTCGTACAACCGTTGTGTAACTTCAAGAATTTGAATGAAGAAGAAACCATCACTAGTCGTACCTTTATCATCTATATCTGAATGACCAGGTTTCCAGGAAGATGAATGATCTTTTTTCTTGCGTGGCATTTTTAGCCGCCTTAAGAAACAAAAAGGTAGATTTCATTGATTGGAATGCAATAGTACATTACTACCGAGGCCGGGAAGTGACTGGTTGCCGGTCGAATATATGTAGACGGCCGAGCGAAGCGAGGCCGGATAGTATTCGGACGGCAACCCGTCACTTCATGGCCGAGGTATGTATAATGCTTTTCTCAAACATGCAATGAAATGAAACAAAAAATGTATCTTCTTTCTAAGAAATTATAAGTCAACTACATAACTAAGTCTTTGAAACACAACAAAAGTCAAATACGACACCGACACCTCATTTTTTTTAGATTGACCTGTTTGAAAGTTGCAATTTTTTTATTTAAAAAAAGCGGTATTAGACGACGCGGTCGGTTGGGTCCAATTAATCGCATGCAGTGATCGGGGCCGACGGATCGCGCCGTATAATACTGCTTTTTAAATATTATTTTGAGTAGTTATTATACATTTATTTTAAATTATATAATTTAAATACCTAATTATAACTGAAAAAATTTGCCAATCATTTTTTTTATACTAATATTACTTACAGATAATTATTGGCTAAAAGCCAAGATGCCAGGTCACAACCCTATGTCAAATGAAAATTAAAAAAGAGGTACTTGCCGGCCTAGGCCGGCAACGAGCTACTTCCCGGCCACTTTTTTGGCACTTAACTACAACATTTCATTGCATGTTTGAGAAAAATAATATTGTTGTAGGTACTAGATGAATTATTCAACGATTCAATGGTTGTCAAAAGTGACTCGACACAGTCAATGTCAGATATCGGTTGTTTATAGTTGCGATAAGTATAAATGAAAGAGGTTTGCACATAGTTAAACGTATTCCAACTTAGCCATTAGTTTAGTTATGGTAATGATGGTTAAAAATTTATTTTTATCGATGTCGATAAACTAAGTCGATATTTAATGAATCACTAGTACTGGTACATTTTTGCCCCCGCGAAACCGGTGTTTGTATATGTTGTAGGTGTTTTATTGCACGTGTCTAAAATATTATCTATATACAGAAAATTTACGCAGTTGATACTGTCGTGAAAACTAAACACAATTGCAGAACTGAAAACGTTGACATGCTTGTATGACACCTACGACACGCCGCTATACTTACTTTCAATGCTTTCCAAAAATAAACTCACTTTATTGTATTAATATATGGCTCGCAGAGTGACTTTATGAATGAAAAGTCTGTGTACTTGACTTTTCAAACAAGAACATGAAAACATGTTTTATTTCCTTTAACGCCCCAGGATACATTGACGTCGGTACCACACCTAGGTGTTTATATGATTTTAACAGTTAACATATCGCGTTTTAATTACGCCAGTTAAAACAGTCTACCTATTGTGTTTTTTACGATGTGATATCATTTGTAACATGATGCTTATAGTTTTACTACGTGTTTTTCAGCGTGGGCCGCCCACCCCCGCGGTGTATAACATTTCCTCTAGCCCCAAAACCTGGCCACGGTTGACCTAAAATCGGGGTTGTTTACAAAGAAAAGGTCATCCATAAAGGGCTGACAGGCTGGACGCAATCGATTTTGGGTCATTGCGTAATTACTCCGAAACCATTAATCAAATCTCCCTGCTGTCCATCGCACTGGCGTAATACTGTAACAATCCAAAAAGACGTATGTTCTCGTACTTATTAAATTCATGATACCTTTTTCTTTAGCTTCAGGAAGAATGACGTAAAGGCTCAATCGAAACATTAATCTACAGTGCTCATCATTCCGCGACTGAATTACCGTAGTAAACAATCCATGTCAGTGCAGAGCATGTGTTCATATTTCCTACAAATGGAACATGATGAAACTGGCTTAAAACAAGTGAAGGGAGCCTAGTCGGATCACCAATAAAATTAAATCCTGCCTCACACGATGCATCAAAAATCTCCAACAGTGTTTATCTATCTCCATATTGGACCAGGAAAACATTTTATAAAAACGATCGTTCTTTTGCGAAGCGTAAACGAACTCGATATGTTTTAAATTCACTTCCTTGCACAAGTGTTTTCCGGAGTAGATCATGAGTAGTTTTTCGTTTTGGTAAAATGACTGTATAAATATTAGTTTGTAGTGGCCAGGCTTAACTTTGATGCGCGTACAGTAAAGGCTTGAATGAATATTGATACTCGTAATGTCATTTTGTGTATACAGGGATTACAGGGTTACATCTGGGTCATAGAGGAAGAGTGAACAGGGTACTAGGGACTTTTTTCCGCGATTTCTTGGTTGTCTCTCTGCACAGTGTGACCGGATATTTAAAACTAAATTCGGTTTCGCGAGCCATATACGTGCTCATCAGAGGAAATTGTAGGGGTTGCCGTCGTCGGTCACGACGAGGAGGACTATAGTGCAAGTTGCTCAACGTGAACGTCCCTAGGGACCCAAATACCACGCCAATCGTGAACAGGGTACCACGGTGCATAATCATTATAATCAATACATCCAATTTCCATTGTAAATATCCCTAATTAAACCATTCTGATATTGTAATGGCTTAAAATCGTAACTACTTATAATAGATTTCCTCATGTACCATGAAAATGGACTATTTTACCGGTTTACTTGGGATTTGAGTGTAAACGGATGGGCTAACCGACAACCGACCCAGTGAAACGATGACCGGTTTCCCCTGTGTAAATATTTTGCTCATAATGTGCGGTTGCGCGATGAAGACAATGCGCCCCTGTTTACTTCCTCCAAGCGTGAACGGACTAATTAATGCATAACGCAAGATGGGTTATCTCTACAGTTAAGTCATAGTGTGCAAATACCTTTATTGTCGATTCTTCGCCACTGTTGCCGTTCACGTTTGAAGAGCTGTCGTGGGCATTAATTACAGCATGTATTTTTGACATTACCTCAAACCGTACTTTCCTAAACTTGGGTTTTAGTACTGTGATCCGAAATTAAGATTAAGTTAATTTGTAATCACAAAAGCGAAATGATTTTTAATTTGTAAAGCAGCAATGTAACTCGTACGTCTCGTACACTAATTTAACGCATGGAAGAATCGGATAACTATTGGCTGATGTGAAAAACTTTGTAAATGTGCTTACATGCTGACATACATTGCATGCTGAGTTATTTTAATATGAAGAAAATTTCAATAAAATATACGGAAATACATATAATCCTGATAACGCCCTGGTAGTGGTTAATAGTTCATAAGTAGGTACTTACTAGTGAAATATCATTACGTGAGATGCGAGTCGGAAATGTTACGTCTATAAGGAAGGAAACTAATTACTTCTATCTTAAAACGACTTCCAGAGCTTTTAAGAGACGGTTATAGTGAAATTTTATTCGTATTATAATTTATTAGAAGCGGTTCCTTAGTCATGTAAAGACTGATTCCGCGTTGTGATAAGTACGCCGTGTGCTCAAGTCTAGCTATACTTGTTTAACAGCGGGACGTCCGATGCGTTTCCGCTATATTACTGATAGTAAAACTCCATAATAGGTCGCAACAGAAAGTGAAATGCACTAATATTGCTGAATATCCATAAATAAGCGAGTGTCAAAACGCTGACGCTAACGAAAACTACCTTCGGACGAAGAGAGGCGGCGGCGTAATGAGAACTTAATTAGGTTCTGGAAGTTTTTGGCACAAGCAGCGACGGCAAACCTCTGCAATTATGGGTTTTAAGTTTTAACTGGTCTTGTAATTACCTTTAGGGGTGATTTTTCAATTATCAGTTAAATTATTACCCCTTATCTTAGGTCATCAGTCAAAAAAAGACTCAGGTTAGCTCTGGCTTACATTTATTTGACAAACACTGCTAACTGAGGATTGAAAAATCAGTAGGAAGGTTAGTAAGGTAGAAAGTAGTCCTACTAAAAGGAATATTTTGTGCCTATTTTCTTATTAACCGATAAAATTAAGATGCATAAATTAAATATTAAACATGATATGTACTAGAAATCCATTTTACAAGCGAAATCGTTAACATTTAGGTATACGTACACGCCTCCGCTTTCGTTTGGTTTTGATTTGAAACTTGATGTAGTGAAAACTTATTGAAATGAGCGAGCCCAAGGACTTAATAATTAGAGTGTATGTATAACACATTTGAATAATATCTTAAGCTCCATATAGATGTTGAGTTTACATACAACTGATGATTTTCACCTATGCTCATTTTTGCAAGAGTCTGTGGTTTAACATTCCGGGTAAACTTATTAACCGCCAATGACATATTATGTGTAATATTAATAAGTTATTCGATAAACAAGGGAATCTTCCCCTTGTCGTAAACACTGGGGTCCTTGTTGTTCGCTTTCATAAAGTAAATTAATGAACAATGTCTTGCTGCGCTGTGTGGGACGTATTCGATTTCAAAAATACCATTTTCCTAGATGCTGGGAAAGTACAGTTTTTCACGTAAACACATGTTCTATGAGACACACTATATAAGAGGACATTTTTTTTTAGGGAAAAAGAGTACGTAGTGAATACTTCCTTTTCATTTCTCTCTCTCTCTCTCTCCCTCCCTGGCTATGTATGTAATGTATCCTACGTGGTGGTGGGGTCAACCTTCTTTATTTTTCTCATCCACTTCGCCCTATCTTTGACATCGTTTTCAGAAACATTGCATTTAGTCATATCTGCCAGCAACACATTTGTCCAGGTAGTCTTAGGCCTCCGGGATCTTGAACGTTTTCCTTCTCATTTCTAGTTATGTAAATTTCCTCAAAATTGTTTTTCATTACAAAAATGTTTATTTGTTACAGGTAAGCTTTATTGATGGAAGCAGTAAAAAATATTTTACTTCATGAAAAAAACGTTGGTAAGTTAATAGATAAAAGGCTCTTAGCGTAGCCAACCAATCTTTCCGCCGCACGTTAATAGACCAAGTTACTTTTAATAGGTAACTGCAAATAAACACTTTTCTCGCCCTATTAATAAATTCTAATTCCATTTCAATACGTAAGTGGGTATTAATCGGCCGTATGAAAGTGATATTTATCTGCTGCAAGACTAAATATGTATATAAGTCGCTAAATTCATTACATAAACGGAGCATCACAAAGTGTTCCCAGCCCAAGTAACTTAATAACAATATTACCACTACAATAGCCAAAGTTGGCTGATGTGACGTCACAGGCAGTTATGGCCCGTAATAAACCATTGTTTCCATGTACATTCGCATAATGAAATAACCATAATGTAATTTAATATAAATATAATGTAATGTGTATTTAATTTCTCTGTTGAGATAGTCAATTCTGGAAATTCTGAACTTCCATCCAATAGTCACATCAGCAAATCTTTGTATGCCAACTTGACAGACGAAACAAAGTCAAGTCCTCATCTGGGCGTAGTGCATTATTGTCTTTCTAGTCCTTAAACTATAGTTTAAGGACTAGAAAGACAATAATGACAATAATGTCTTTCTAGTCCTTAAACTATAGTTTAAGGACTAGAAAGACAATAATGCATATTGATATATCAGAATTTAACTTTCGGCAACTAATAGTGTACTGCCGAAAGTTCCGTCTAGTAAGACGGAAGGTTAGAGCTCGGTTGGGGCTCTTTGTAGCTCGGTTGTAGCTGTGTGGTGACGGCAGTAAGAATACATTTGTCACCACCCCAACTCCTCCTGCGGGTGTCGTAAGAGTCGACTAAGGGATTGAAGTGTCACTGACCATTCTTTGATAAAAGATTGATGATGGGAAGCAGCGTCATCATAGTGGACACATTACTGCGATCGCCAATCCGCTTGCCCAGCGTGGCGATTATGGGCATTTACCTCCTAATGCGTCTATACGCATACGAGAGGCCTACATCCAGCAGTGGACTATCATAGGCTGATGATGTGTATGTTGTGGAGCTCTTAGTTGTACAAATGAAATGAAAATAACTGAAGATAAGTTTCATATCAAATTCCCGGCTTTTCCCAAATCTAACTGTGCTTGCCAGAAAATATTTCAATGAAAATGTCTAATTTTTAAAGTAAAAGATCTATTTACGAAACGACGTTGGTGGCGGTAGTATTTTTACGGTTCCCCGAATGAATTCTTCATCGCGTGATTTATAACATACATGTTCGATGCATTTTAACATGTTATTGAGTACTGGAAAAGCTTCCTCTAAGAAAATTATTATGGAAGCATGGATTTAGATTTTGGTAGTTTAGTGAAAATCTATTACCGGTATTCAAAACCAGATTTTCGTACAACCTTCATGAAATCACATATTAACAGCTATACACCATATATCTTTGTCTTGCGAAAAATTGTTCGGCAGAAAAAGATGGCGAAGTTTTCACTAATGCGTTCTACTTATAAAAGAACTATAATTAGTGAAAACGCTTTATTATCAAGGTGAAAATTAAAACAAGGGAAAACAGGTTTTCACTCAAAATAGGGTTCCACGGTAATATTTACAAGAGTAATATTAGTAACGCATCGAATTTCCCCCGAGGCACATTAACATTATATATAGATAGGTATTGTATACAATCCTTACGTCACGGTAGAGAAAGGGTCGCGGTCTTTACTTTAGAAAATACAGATTTGGATGTGGGTTCAAATAAATTCGTCGAATGTTATGAATGCCCAGTGAATGCTATAAATAACTGAATCGCATAAATTATAATCAGAGGGCTCGGGCTAATTTTAGCGGCTTGGAATAGACGACCGCGGCTTTATTTGTTTAGGTTCACTCTGTTAATTACTTATGTAGATTCAATACAATGTTTTTGTGGCCCAAATTATACTTGACTGTATATAGTTGGGAATAATTGTTTACTAAATACCTTTTTTTTTATTAATGGCCGGCCTCTTTTTGCCATCGCACCCCTAAAGAGTCACGTATTGTACAGTTTAAGAGGAATTTCCTCTCTTGTCCGAGAGATGGCGCTGTCCGGAAAGCAAACTTGATAATGAAAGTTTCACCGTAAAGTAAAAGTGTACCTAAGACTGTTTTCAATATATATTATGTATTATTATTATATTATGTGGGTTACGTTTGTATTGGAGTCCAAATATAGCACTTATAATAAGCATGATGACTGGCAAGTCAAATCAGCATCGTATTTCGAATTCGAACTGTCAAGACGATCGCCACTATGGAATTTATATGAAATAATAAGTTTCAGCACTGCCAAATGACCTACTCTTTTACGTTCTTTTCAATTTATAAGTTCTGTAGAAAAATTACTGCAATCTACATCTTAGTAATAATTTCTTCGTGTATTATCTCGTGCGTAATCTTAAATAATTTATTTTTCATCGCACTTGCTGTCTAAGCACGCTATTGCTTGCGTGCGTAGCGGGAGTAATAGAAAAGTGAAATGGCCTAGGGAGTAATGGAAATGTCAGTACCTACGTCATTTAGTAATATTATGTCTTAAAACGTATTTTTTTGTCGGCAAGTGTGAAGAAAAACATTGCATGCATCACGGTTGATGGGCGGAATACTAACTCGAGTCATACAAGCCCTGCGCCTGACGACGTCGGGCTTCTAACACTCTCGTTAGTAATTCCGTAATTACCTCCCTTGATGCACAATGTACTATTAACTACAGTCATCCCTATTGTGTTTTAATATAACGGTTACAAAGTTACATAGACTTTTCATTAAGACCCGAAGGTACATCCGTTTGTATTGTACAATGACCTTTAATTGTAAACTACACATCATAAACCCAAACTTTGACATTGGGTCCCGAATCGAAGTTTGTATATCTAGTTTTGTCGTAGGTTCCCTCACAGTTGGCACGTGCGGCTAGAGAGTGTTATGACAAACTATGAAGCTATAAATAACCAGCTACCAAAATACTGAATTGCATTGTATTGGCTATTTTCGTTTTGTTTATGCATAGTTTTCGCAAACCACGTAAGTTACTTACATACATACAAACATTGTTTCACTAATCGGTATCTTTAGGACAAAGAATGTCAACATTTGTTAGGTAGGTATGTACAGTCAAGTGCAAAAATAAGTATCGAAAGAATCCGCTCATAAATATTTTACGTCGTCCTTATTACACAGAATTAGAGTGCACTGGGGACATATTTTTGAAAATTTTTGTGACCACCTTATTTTGTCTTTGACTGTACAAGGGGGTAAGTTTCTATGGCAGTAGCAGATACCTACCCAATTAGCAACCTCATAAATAAATCATTTACCTCAACGTTATGTTTGACTACATTCAGTACTCTAACAGCATCGAAAAATATTTTTTTTTGCCTGTCTATGATCCTACTTGTATATTATCACTATCGCTCGGATAACATTTCGTGAATAAACTAAGTTAACGCCAATTTCTATGAAAGGTATTCAATAAAATATCTCAGCTACATTATTATCCCGCAGAGCTTTTATCGTCAAGGGCTTTCCGTTCCTCGGACCTTTTAGTGCTTTCTCACTTTCACATAACAGCCTCTTACGATATTTTGAACAGTCGACTCTTTTCCTACACAACACGATCGCTTTTTGTTTCGCAGAGTTTCGCCAAATGCGCGAATTTGAAGGTAGACGAATATTCTTTTTATTAGGATCCTTACCGCGCGAGATAGGGGTTGTCGATCAGATACCGTTTTTACGTCACATCCATTTCTGTACTATTTTTGGAAACACGTAACGATGTAGTGATAAAAGGGATAACTTATTTTTAGGCGGTTGTTGTTCTGCTCGACTAACCGAACTTTACGTGGATTAGGCAAGAAAAGTGAATTAAGTTGGTGCAACACACTGTCAGCCAAGCCATGCACTGATATTTCTTAAATGCAAAATATTAAATTGTCCCCAGTTTGCAATTTGTTGTATTTGGGTATAGAGACATATGCGGACAATCTTGTTACTTCTATTTTAAAGTGACTGTTCAGACACTTTTAGGTGGTTACAGAGTTGCACCAAACTGCCGATCTCCGTTAAATCGTTCGCTAAACTTTACCGTATCAAAAATTTCATTGAAATCTGCTATGTTGATCACAGCACACCCCGCACTTCATCAACGAATTCATCGACATGAAACATCCATGTGATGAATCCGTAAACATCAATATGACTTTAGGGTCTGTTTAGTTTCTATCAATTTTATTTAGTCGTATTGGTGTGACAGAGGTAGAAATGAGTAGAGTTTATGATATTGATGTCCATGATATTGGTACGCATGATAACGTACATCTCGGTGATGTAGAGAAATTACCGGTTAAAGTTGAATTCCTGTCTCTAGTTACACGACGGAAGTATCGTACAAATGGTAGCTAACCCCTTACAACCATAACCCTCTAATACGCTTAATGATCAAAGTTTTAACGAACACTGAACCCACGCATAGCCGGCGCTTGTCATCCTTAACAATTAAGTACCAATCATACATTGAAATATTTGAATTATCTTATAGATGTTATGTTGTAAAGATGACGGCCAAATTCAGGGCAAAGATGGGAATCGAACCAGCCTATTCAATTCATGCGTCTTACATCTTTCAATCGACTTACAACTTAAAATAGTTTACTCACAATCTAAGAAAGGCTAGGTGTGACCCTAAAGGCATGCAAATAGAAAGTTCAATGCATAAAATAAATATTTATTTAAACCATGTAGAAAATACTTCAAAAAACACTACAAAGCTCGAACTTCGTCAAAGTTTTGATTTTGCCATTATTCGTCTAATTTAAATTGATTAACATAATCCTCTGAAACAATTCCTGAAGTTTCAGCTTCAGTTTGTTTAAGGCTGTGTCGGCATAACTTCATGAAAAGCCATTGAATTCGCTGTACAAGGTTCAATCACCCGTTCGTCGTTCCTGTATCGTTAAAACCCTTAGTAATATTATTCAATATTTTGTCTGTTTGCACATTTGTATAATTGTACTAAAACAGACCAGAATTATAGTAATTGTACCCGTATCTTTTGTACGGCAAATTTAGCTTCCAGTACTTCACGCCCATTTAAAAACTTCATACTAAATCAATCGCGAGGCATGAATTGAAAATATTACTACATGTTTACTGATGCAATTGGTGGTTAGCGTCTGTTTAAATTAGTTGCTATTCCTGTCGCTCATACTGGTAGAATAGTAGGTATGTGCGAGATGGTTAGAAAGTAGTTTACGTATCATAAGATTAGATTACCTAATTGCGACAAGAGGGCTTTACGTGTAGGGAGGATTCTCTACAAGGGTAATAAATATTTGTCTAAGAATGCATCGAGGGTAGTTCAACGGTCGGCGGCTGCGTATTATGGTCACGAGGGGACCAAACTTGCCGCAACTATCTGATAACTTAAGGTGTCATACTACCTTTGTTACACTTGTTAGCGTCAGATAAGAATAAAAAAGATAGCAGTATGCCCTCAATCACCAGATAGTTCACTACAGATTGCACACGGCGCGATGCATCTACTAGACGGCGATTGAAAGTATGAAACATAAATTGCATTACGTAGGATGCCCTGAAAATTTCGGGAATTTAATACTTAGGAACGTATATTTGACATGTGTTATACCTCTTTCTTACAAGCATAGTCTCATTATTCGAAAACACTGGCCACTTAGAAAAAAAAAACAATGTCCGATTTTCAATTGTTTTTTAAAGTCGTTGAGTCGCTGGTGAAAATGGAGCTGTCCCGCGAAAGTTTTAGAGGAATGATTTATTATGACTTTAAAAGTGGATTAACACAACAACAATGTGGAGACCGATTAACTATTGCTTTTAGTAGTGAAGCTCCTTCAAAGACGACCATATACAGGTGGTATTCGGAATTCCAACGTGGCCGTGTGTCTCTTGCGGATGACGTACGTGAGGGTCGACCGAAAACGGCCGTTACCGATCAAAACATCGATGTTGTTCGCCAACTGATAAAGGAAGATAGGCATGTTACATATCGGGAGATTCAGGAGACTTTAGGCATTGGAATGAGTCAGGTACAAGTTATTTTACAACAAGAGTTGGGCGTGCGGAAGTTATTTTCCCGGTGGATTCCTCACTTGTTATCTGACGACCAGAAAACGGTACGTGTCAATTGGTGCCGCAAAACTTTAAAAAGATTTAATGGAGGAAGCTCAAATGCCGTTTTTAGTATTGTGTCAGGTGACGAATCATGGATTTACGCATATGAGCCTGAATCGAAAAACCAATCTCGAGTTTGGGTTTACGAAGACGAACCGAAGCCGACAAAAGTTGTTCGTTCTCGCAGCACGATCAAAAAAATGGTAGCCACGTTTGTCTCCAAATCGGGTCACGTGGCGACTATCGCTCTTGAAGATCGAAGAACTGTCAATGCCGATTGGTATATAGGCGTTTGTTTACCGATTGTTTTTGCTGAACTGCGAAAAACTAACCCTAACCGCCGTATTTATACTACACCATGATAATGCCAGCCCTCACACCGCTCAGAAAACAGACGACTATCTGAAGGGCGACAACGTCGAATTACTGGACCATCCTCCGTACAGCCCCGACCTAAGTCCCAACGATTTTTTTTCTTTCCCGAAAATAAAGAATCGGTTGCGTGGTCAGCGTTTTCAGACCGCGGAAGAAGCAGTCGACGCTTATAAAATGGCCATTTTGTCAACCCCCACTTCAGACTTCAATAACTGTTTTAAAAACTGGTTTCAGAGAATGAAAAAGTGTATTAAACACAAAGGAGAATACTTTGAAAAACAATAAAAGTACTTTTATTTCATTAAAATGCGTATTTTTTCCGATTCCCGAAACTTTCAGGGCAACCTACGTAGAGTCGCCTCAAGAGAATGGCTTAACAACGTGAACGTGAACCCGCGGCCTAAGACTAGTCTACCCGTCACCCTGTCAACCCCAGGTCACGACCTCCGAGGATTGTTCCACATTATATTTGATCAGAGGATATTTGCTCAGGCCCCGGGTTACCGACCTCCACAACTTGTTTATAATTACCGAATTTTCAGCCTAAACAGTTTGGTTACGGGATTGTTGGAGTTAACAAAACAAATTCATTAATTAAGCTGGAGGTTGATGAGAAGGAACAATATCATAATCTTCGGAGTTTGTATGGAGTGTAATCATGATCGAAGTTTAATGTGTGTTTACGTTGAAAACAAAAGGAATTTAACCCTTAACTTGGCAACGTATCTTTAAAGATACATGGTCTTTGACCCACTTTTTGTATTTTTTTTTAACACAGAATTTTTTGCTCTACACAGCGGCGAAGAGGCGAGAACGCACGATTTTTTAAAATTCTGCCAAGTTTAGGGTTAAGGGCCTTTTAAGCGTTTTAGATGATATTAACTTGAATTACTTTAAATACAAAATAAATAAAAGCAGACTGAATAATCATATTCCTAGCTGCGGCGATTTTCCCACAGGAAGTAGAAAACAGAAGGAGTTCATAGGTTCCTAAAGGGTCTCCAACGTATATGTCACACCGCTGGCGTTGCAAACGTTCATAGGATACAGTAGCGCCTTACTTTCAGGCGGGCCGTCTGCTTAACGTGCATTCAGACCAAAAGAGCATTCGCTGTTCTATCCCCCACTCTACGAAATCAACGAATCACATTTCGTGTAACGATCGAATTTCGTAGACTAGGGGGATAGAACAGCGAATGCTCTTTTGGTCTGCATGCACCTTTATTTGCCACCGTCGTGATATAAAAAAATGTTTATGAAGGGAATTGTGTATTTTTAGTCTTCCTCCAAAATGGCAAAAACAGAACCCAATAGGTCCACCATGTCAATCCGTCTGTGTTTGGAATAGCTCAGTGAGCATAAGTTCTGGAAAGCTGAAATGAATACATTGTACACATTTAATATTAAAAATAAATGTAAACTATAATTCTTAAATAGTATACCTAGGTTTTTTAAATAAACGTTTGCTTTTATAAATAGCTGCATCTCTAACGATTGCTTTAACTATCATTAAAAGTTTACAGAACGTTCAATTATTTACAAACTGTCAACCAAAACCCGAATACAAAACTTTTATCTATATTTAGCCTGGTCAAAGTGTGACAGACAGACGGTGTGATAAATCCAATTACTGTCGCGACCCGCCGGCGAACCCTATAAATACTGAACTTGACAACCCTTACGGCACTGAAACTCAACATTTTCCCCGAAAATGTTTTTTCGAACAATATTTTTATTCCCGAAACACATTCTTGGGTAGCCACAGATCATTTCTCAGTAGATGCAGCATATAATACAGGGTGACCTTTTTTCGACCGTTCAAATTCTACGTAGTGAATGTGTAGGTCATACTGACCAACTTTTACTATAGGGACAAAGTCGAAATCGCGAAAAAAAAATCAGCTGTTTCATACATTTCTGCCGGCGTAATGCCGCCAATTTGTATGAAACAGCTGATTTTTTTTTCGCGATTTCGACTTTGTCCCCATAGTAAAAGTTGGTCAGTATTACTACACATTCACTACGTAGAATTTGAACGGTCGAAAAAAGGTCACCCTGTATAACACGACCGCGACGCTTGGACTCTGAATACCATATCATCATCATTGGCCTGGGACATCTGTAAAAGATGATTTAAGCATACCATAAATTCACAAGAAAAGCTAGATGTCCAATTTCCGGGCAGTTCGGTATTTAAAGTACTTGCACAAATATCAAATATTACCCACATAAGTGTATTCTCAAACAATCTCGTACAATCATTAAAAAAACCGAACTCATATAAAAAATTAATCATTAAAAAACGAATGATAATATAATATAGGTATGTTGCTCCAGGAAAAAGCAAATCGCACATATTTGAAACCAATTAAACACAGATTTCAAGTGAGACACATACCTACGACTGACAGATACGCGTAGCCCTAGCCAGTCTTCGAAAATACTTAATAATGGAAAAAAAATAGTTTCTACAAAATAAATACGGCCTAGACTTGGTACCCCAGTGTTTTTTAAACATTTACATTACATTTATAATGTACGTCCGTCAACGTATTAGGATTAAGCATAAGATTATTAGTATCATTACTACGATAACTGCTTACTATCAGGTCAAGCCTCAAACTGTTTGTTACTATTGTAGAAAATCCCAAAATGGGGAATCTGTTAGACGAAGTCTTTATGCGCGGCTAATGCAGTAACGTTAGGCTGATTTTTAAAAGGCGGTAACTAATTAAAAGGAAAAGAGATTTACGTCATTTCACATTAAATCTGGTGAAAGATGCGAAAGGTATGCGCCGTAAAGTGCATTCTGTATTAACACGTGTTGTTTTTTTTTTTCATTTCCTCAATTCAATAAAACAATGAGGTTGCAGCATGATTTTCTTTAACCAATTGCACAATCTCAATACTTCATCATTAAAAAATACGAATATTCAAGTATGATACATTAATGATAGGATTAAGTATATACGAAATAAATAAATAAATTACACTTATTTCAACGCCCAAAATCGGAAGAAGGCACCCGATACGCATTACCATTTATCATAATAAAATGAAGGGTCCACGGAAAGAACATGTCTAGTCAATTCAAATTACAGAAGGAAAATTCACCTTACTTTTAACAGAATAAGTTGTGAATTATCCTGATTTTTTTAAGCATTGGACATGTTTTTTCCGTGGACCCTTCAAATGTATATTTTTGACATGATGACAGCATAACTTGAACAAACGATTCACTGTAGATACGTATTGAAATTATTCGATCTGTTTTTAAAATACTTCAATTTAGTTGTATTACACAATTTTTGAGGCCATCATATGTGTAATCGTGTGTTAGTAACCTGCGTACATTTTGCACATTAAAAAACGTGTTGAAATTTAAAATCAAAAGTAATTAAAATTAAACACTGATGGTTATCAATCCAACAAAGAATATATTTAATAATATTCATACATGTAGTCGGAACTTGATTGTAATAGCTCAGTAGCTCAGGACGCAAAACAAAATACGATTCGTTCGAAACGATTGGCGATAAATTAAAACAGTACCGAAGGGAGTACATTAAATCGACGCGAGTTACGAATTTCCTTTTCGCACGTGTACCGTATGATGTTTTTCAGTAGAGAACAGGTGATCCTTCGAAGTTTCGACCTGACAAGAAATTAGATACTTCTCGCACTAGTGCGTAAAAAAGCTCCATCTGTACTGAAAAAAAATGTGGACACTGAGAGTATAAATATAGCTATAGGTAAAAAGTATAGCTATACGTAGGTACCATTCGTAAATTAAAACTCTCATTGATAGTACCAGTGCATAGAACTTACATTGGCGCTTTTATCACAACACAAAATATATGACAACTTGTACTACTTACATCCACATTTCTACAATGTACTCTAGTTAAGTTTTTCGCATAGGTACTTAGATTTAAGAATGAGTTGTATATCCAAGTATCACTAAGGGACTACAAACGGTACGTGTAAATTCCATCAAAATAAACTATCGTGATTCTTGTGCAATTTGAAATTTCGTTACAAACTTTACTGCCTAGACAAGTAGACATGAAAGACTATTATTCAAAGATTGTAACAAAGCATAACAGAATTTTGAAGAGGAAAAGAAAAAATATGAAACATAGTTGTAAATATGAGCGTTTTAGTAAAACGTCCCACTTTGTCGATTACAATAAGGACACAATTGGCTTGTATCTTTATACGAGTTAAAAGTTTAAACGCCCTTATGGCGAGCGGTAAATTAGGACGTTTTTACTAAAAATGCTCACAAATACTTGTTAATATACCTATTGCTGGTGCGATCCGAGCTCTCATCAGACGATTTAATTCCTACAATATTGCCGTAACCCAGATTAAATGAGGCATCAATTGCGATAAATCGGTAATAAGCTGCGTTACACTGTGCTCCGATTTTTGTGAACTCGCCGATGAGTTGCTTTACTTCTAAAAACACGTAATTTTAAAATACTTACAAGAGTATTTAAAAACTTAAATTACTTCTACTCTACTAAAGGTACTCACCTTGCCAGATTGCTTATTCAAAATCCTCGTTGTATTCATAATGTTAGTCTTACCCAAGTGCAACTCCTGTTTTTTTTAAAAAAATTTCGTAGTGAACTTTGAACTCTCATATATTTTTGATCTCTCATATATTATGGACTGATGATGATGTCATACACTCTCGGTCAATGAACATTGGTTACACACAAGGTGTATATTGGTCATAACGAATAGCTTTTAGTATGACACCAACGGCGAAAATGCAAAAAAAATCACTTACTCATACAAAACTTTAAGATCCCGTAACCAATAAGTACGAGTATGAATAAGATTTTTTCCTGGTTTCGGGGTTGGTCCTATACTAAAAGTTCCTCATTATGAGTATTATGACATAAATACGGTGTGTGCGAAAATATTAGTGACTTTGGAAACACCGTGTATAACGACTTACACGATTCCCTTAGTAGTGCAACACACACACGGCCATGTTTTATTTTCAATACATAAAATAAAGTATCATTAACCGCCTAACAACTCGTGATCATTAACCGGCTTCCAGATTATCACAATATTTATTTTCTGTTCCAACTGTTATTTTATTTCACAACACAGACATATCCAATTTAGGCTCATTTGGGTCAAAATCATCCAGTTTTATATTCTTGTTGTTTGCTTTAGGTTTAGATTTAGTGACAATATATTTTAGTTTCAAAATCCGCACACACTCTTAACTACTTACAGATGATATTAGTTATTGCAAAAAAAGTCTTTAAAGTAGATAAGGTCAACGCGGGTAAAACCGTATATCAGGAAAGTCCGTCTACCAACTGATTTCCGACCCTAATTGAACAGAAGACGCATATGACAGACTTTGGACGGACGGAAAAAATGGATGTACATAGCTATAGTTAAGGGCTTTAATGAAAACAGTACACATTTTTTTTACAATCGAGCCATTTCATAACAATCATAACTGACAAATTATAATATTTTCTTCGGTTACCGCGATGATTAGTCATGAAACAAAACTTAAAAAAAAAAACGCTTTACAGTTGGGCCGCAGACCACGAACCCTGTAAAATGTTCGAAAGGTCGAGATGTAGTTAATTGTAGTTAAACTAATTAATTTACGCGATATATTCCGTTTAAATAGTTTTATTTCATGACTAATTATGGCCAATTTACCTAATTCCAATTATAACTCAAGTACTAAATTTAGTTAGAGGTGGGCTCCACTCCCCACCGCTCCATCAAGTTCGCCTGTCACTAGGACCTGCCGCCGAAACTGGAACTAACCAAGTCCATGACAGTGACGGAGCACGTATCTTCCATACTAATAGTTAATGAGCTCTGAAACTTGCTCTAATTCAGGGTCCTTCGGTAATTAGGAGTTACACGAGTAACTTGTGTATCCGTATAATGTTAAACCTTCGTTGCTGGGTCTTGTGCGAAGATGAAGTGGAGTTCGTTTAGGTTGCATTCAGACCAAACGACTATTCGCTATTATATCCCCCACTCTACGAAATCAACGAATCATGTTTTGTGTAACGATCGAATTTCGTAGAGTTGGGGGTTAGAATAGCGAATGCACCTTTACAGAAATGAATCTCACTTGCAAATATGTATAGTCATAGAAAAGCCGAAGAACAAGATAAATTGTCAAAAAAGTCACTCATTCCTTTCTCTTCAATCTGCATAACTATGTTCAATGCAAGTGCATTCCACGATAAAGTCTACTTGTAGGGAACGTGACGGTTATAACAGCTACCTTAGAAATATATGGAAAGTGCGAGAATTCTCTATAAATATGTAGAAACACCCCGTTATAAAATTAAGATTGGTACACCAAAAATTGTAGTCGAAATTTTCTTAATTGTACCTACGCGAAGAACGGCGTCACGTACCTGACATTCTCGCGGAATGCACCGGCATCATTCGTAAAAAATCTGCTTGAAATCAGTTTATTTGTAGTATTTTCTATGAAAAAATACTCCTGTAGGCCCAGCCAGGATGTCATTCTGCAGTCGTAGACGAAAAGATACCTAGTAGGTACCTACGCTTTTGTATGAAACTTATAACCTTTTTCACAAGCCTTGGGAAGTTGTACCCGTATCACTAATGCCACACAGTTATACGTCGTATTTAAATATCCATTCCCATATTAAACCGCCATATGGTCACCAAGCTCTAATTCAGATTCCAGAGTCCTTCAAAAACCTAATTAAGTGTGGCACGTCGTACCGACTTGACGTAACCGGGCCGTCCGCCGCCGTAAACCTCTCGGAACCCAATCCATACAGGCATAACAACCGTTAAAACACTCGTTAAACGATCCATCGACCCGTTTTCCCCTCTTATGTTTACTTTCAGTTTATATACTACTTTTGAGTAAATTAGAAGAAAATTAATGTTTATTAAGTGGCGCTTTGTTAAGGAACTGGGCTACGGGTGTTTATCTACGGCGTTTTAGACCGGCATTATGTGGTCGGAGACCTATTTAAATGCTATTGTAACCGCAGTGGTTGGTCACCTACTAGACTACTAATTTATTACATGCGACCCGATTCTATTATACAGTCTATAAACTCTAGTAACTGATCCGAAGGACCCCATTTCTATTTTTCACATGCTACTGTTATATATACGTTTACTTTTGATTAAATATTATATCACGTTTTGGAGAGTGTAGGTACTACTACTGGCATGATTTGGCATGATTATAGGCTATGGCGTTTTTAGAAATACGAAATATAGGACAATTAATGTATTCAAACAGACCATTGCAACACTTGCAGTATCATCGTCAATCTCGCCGACTGATTCAATGTTTAGGCTGCGAGTACGATTCGGTCCGCGCCGCAAATATCAATGTACCATTTTGTAACACAAACAGTACAAATTATACAGTACCTAGTACCGACTGATGCAACTCAAATTTTATTCATGCACATATGTGTTGAAACAAATTACTTTTCACAGTCATAGAATCTTATAATTTTCCTCTAAATGCTTGCTTACTACATTCTTTGTTTTATTTGGGTAATAAGCCGGTTATTCTTTACATAACCATGACCCAACCTAATATTAACAACACAATAAACGTTTTAGTAAGTGCTTACAGCACTCATTCTAGATTATTATAGAATACGCAAGAGTCTCTTGTTAACAGGCAATAGAGTATCTAGTTTAGTGCTAGGCCCAGTATAACAGCGCTTGACTAGCCGAGGGATTTATTATCCATTTATTCTAATTTCGCGAGCGGCGTCTATTTATAGCGGTCAAATTTGCATTTTGTTATTAAATTAAATAGCAAAGTGAATGAGAATCAGTGTGGTGGTAATTAGGCGGGCGGGGGCGTGTTTGCAAGTCTCTTTAGGAAGCACGCCTTATCCGCACCCAAATTTCCTATGTACATTGCTTATTTGAATGCCACGTGTCGCGCCCGAAATAGAACAGTTTACCTGGAACAATTTATCAATCAAAGCGTTCCATTTTTCTGAAATAACAATGATAGAGCCTGGAGTAACGGTACGGCTTTTTCGTTGATAAAGTTGGCATGTGTAACGATTGGGATGTGTGGCCATGGTCGCTGGTGTGATGACAGTTCGCGGGCGTTAACACCGCGACATGCCCCCGCGCCCGCGCAGATTTTCTGACATAACTCGGCCAGGCATTTTGCAACACTATATCTATTTATAAATCCCGCTATTTGCTCATCCTAAATTAACAGTGTTTGTTATACACGTCCCCGCATTGGTAATTATAGTTCGGTGTCTTCAACCGCTAATTAGGCCTAGTCGAATACTCGTGAACTGAATATTTAATTTTTAATCTGAAAACAATTTCTGAATCATGATTACTCAACAAGCATCCGCCCTACAAAAAAACTCAGTTTTTCGCGAGAAAAGGACCAGCAATAAATTGAGGACGTCTTAGTGAGAAATCAACGCGATGTTCAGAATGTTTCGGAATGAAAAGAAAAGGTAGGGAGCGTGTGACCCACTGACATTAATTTTAAGTGCGGACAACAAAGAGAACAATTAGAATTTAGAACGGGGCGGGAAAAATATTTGCCGCGCACAATGCAAGCGACAGTAAATATACACTTCCTAGACGACTAGCTCACATACCTACATTTATTCGATGTGATCGAGATTTATGGCCTCCGCAATCTGTCAGGAAGTACTTTCATTAATGCAGACGGTACGCAAGAACAACTTTGCTTTTCGTATGCAGACTTTTACTATGGAAAGCTTATTGAAAATGTGCCTTTAGTCCGCAGCTCCGCACGGAGATTCCCCTGAATTATGTCACAAGATCCAGTACTGGCGCGGAGATATAAACATCTTAGCGTCCAACTGTAAATATGCGCAGATGAAAACAGATAGCGAGCCTGGATTATATGCATAATTCCGTTCGGAAATTTATTACTTTACGATTTCAGCGAACGGGCTTAGTCGCT